>CANXYC010144410.1:0-45258 GCA_948193065.1 Aleurites moluccanus
TATATATATATATATATATATATATATATATATATATATATATATATATATATTTCTTTCATATTGCATGTTCATATCTTACTGAGTTGAAGGCTCACTCGTCTTCTGTGGATTTCAGGTGATAGTGTAGCTCGTGAGGGAGCTAGTAGAGAAGATCAAACTTCTTGACTTATTCTTCCAAGAAGCCTCATTGTAATCATTTTGATATATTTATGTATATCCATTGTACAGTATTATGATACAGTATGTATTGGGAGTATACTCTATAGCTCCGTAGTTGGTCATTGGGGATGATAATATTTTGATGTATGACTTGTTACTTTTTTTTGGGTTACCCTTGTTCCTTAGTGATGTGGGATTCATCTTTTGATCAGTAAGGAATAAGATGAAATTATGAAATGATAAAAGAAAGATATGAATTATACTTATATAAATTATAAAATGATTATTAAATAATATCTATATTTGATATAAAATGTGTATGAGATCCAGGATATGTGAGTTCTACAGGTTTATGGTGGCCTTAAGCCTACCCTTACCCTAGGACCGTCGCACCACTGGAGTTGGGGTGTGACACTTAATTTGAACTTACCCTAAATCATAACCTGCTAGCATAACATGAAATTATATTAACCTATAATCCACAAAATCATGCATTGTCTCCATATGGAAAACTATTTAAGGTATCCCAAGCTCCAAAGGCAACATCAAGAATCATGAATATTATACAAAAAGTATATTTCATATCATAAATAATTCCAAAACTTTAATATATCATAAACATAATATATAAGCTCCCAAAAATCCTATGGAGCTACTATACATAAATTGAACTTCCAAAATTTTAACTTATACATGAATATCTATAGTTTCTTGCTAGTAAAGAATTGACAAGGAATTTGAAACTATCTACTATCTACAATATGAAAGACATGCAATAAATATGGATGAGTATAATTTAGTGAGTAGAAATTATACTACCGTACTTTTTATAAATTTGGGAGGTATAAATTTATTTTATATACATAAATTAATAATATAATTTGGGTGCAATTTAACAATTACAAACTGTGAATACTAATGGATATATAAATAATACATTCAGGGATAACATGAAGTAATATATATAGCAAAGGTTGATCAACAATGTTCACTTGTAATCATATGAAATTCTTAATAAAGAATTTGAAAGAAATTATAACATGAACTTGTAACTTATAACTCGTAATGTGTGTAATACAAGACTGATCATGTCTTACGTTTAGGGTTTGAACACCCTAAGTCAGACCAAATAATATACCCTATTTGCAAGTACCATATACACAGAATCTAATGTATTCCCCATCATTCAGAGATTTCTATAATTTAGATTCACATGGAATGGTTTCATGATATAAGATAAAAAAAAAAAATAACATAAAGAATTGTCATACATATTATCATATAAATTTGGCATGAAATAACATAATCAACATGAATATGAACAATTGGCTTAATGAAAGAAGCCTTGAAAGTTATATAATATGAAAGATTTCTTATATATATAATAAGAATCATGCATAGAAATATGTTTTCCACTCATCTCAATCAAAAGAAATGTAAGCTTTTTCTCAATCAACAACTAGGAGAACAAACCAATATCATCCATTCTTTGTACATGAACTAAAAGAAATAAATATTATCATATTATGATCTACACGTGAACATGGAATAACTTAATTTTTGCATTAGCACTTGGTTCTTTAAGATTCTACCCCCATTATGAGACTTAACTGACTTAGCCTTATCATAAATGAAAACTTAATCTAGCATGAACATGATGAAAATATAAACATTCTCACTCTTAAGAAGACTACAAAGGTACATCATTAATATCCTTAAACATTATTGTAACTGTAACCACTTGATCAATATACATGTATAAACATATCACTTCATACTCTTAACATAATAAAACTTAACATAGCATTATGATTTAACTCATTATTAACTTAGGCAACAAAACCCTCTTTATATCTTTAAGACCTCTAATTAGGGTTTCACATAAATTATGTTAATTATGGATCTTAATTATAGATTATCACTAAATTTATCTTCCAATCACGTTTACCAACTTTCAATTAATATGATTTCGTCTTTTGGTAAACATTGATTTGCATCTCAAAAATTAGAGTTTTCTATCCATGAAGACCCACACCAAATCTTTATGATTTTATACTTCTTATTGTTTATCTATATCATTTCTAACTCCAATTAAACCATAGATTTAACGATCATTGAATAATTAGAAAAAAAAAATATTATTCATGCTACTATTCATTCATAATCAATTTATACCTTAATATTTTGAATCAGTCACTATAACTTGAAATTTCTACTCTTAATCAGTCACCCAAGACTTGTAATCATCTTATTTAACCATAAATAACCTCAAATTATATAGAAATACAAAGTAGAGAAAATGTATCCATTCTCTTGAAAACCTTGAATCCATGGAAGATTTGATGTTCCTTTGATTGTTTTAGTTCAAGAATAAAGTGATTTTGTGGTGGTTTAATCATAGAAAAGAAATTTATGAAAACTAGGGTTCATAAACAGGAGAAGGAAAGAAGAATAAAATAAGAAAAAAAAAACAAACAAAAAAGGTTCGATATATTTATTGGAAAAGAATGTGACATAGGCATATCACCAATTATCAAAAATTCAACACGAGCGTGTTAGAGAGAAAGCTTGGGCGTGTTGGCTTTTGTGGAGATTTACAAAGTTTGGAGAAAATGGCCAACATGGGCGAGTTGGTCATCATATGGGCGTGTTGCTTATTGTTCTTCCATGAAGTTCCCTTTTTTCTTTTCCTTTCCTGTCCAAACCAATTTCCAATGGATTCAAACATCAAGATCTCAAACTTAAAGCTTTTATCATATGAATTACATCATAGTTTAATGCTTAATTATACTATATAACTTAAATGCATGTATGAACATAAATATATCTTATTTTTAACCGTGATTACACTCAATATATATCATCTTATCATAATAATTTCTCACCTTATCATATACCACTCTTAATCTTTCTCATTCACTTTAAGCCTTGATTCATGTTAGCTTACACTTAAGAATATTCTATCGTCAATCAAATACTTACAATCTAGGCTAATTTAATCAATTACAATCTTAACCATGTACTTCCTTTGAGAAATAATGCACTATCTAACATGATTTTCAATAAAACATTAATCAAATACTAGTCATATTTCCTAAGAATCTCTCACTCATGATCCATGTTATACAACTTAAACATATCCATGAACACAAGCTATTTTGTAAACATTGAAATCTTAAGGTCCATATTACTAAATCAACTAAACATGAATCATGAAACATATTCACTTAATTACATGCATGAGAACATATATACATGGGAATATGTATATATGCTTGTAAAAGTTGATGCCATCAGTTTATAAAGTCCTTAACTAGACTTAATTCAATAGGATCCACATGTGAAATAGCTTGGATGTTACATTCTTTCCTTTTTAAGAAAATTTGTCCTCGAATTTTGAAGAAAGAGTTTACCCTAAACTTTTATATAAATGAGGGTACTTAGGTTTCATGTCTTACTCATAAGTTTAAGTACTTCCTTTAAATTCATGATTTGTCATAGAACATTAACCATTGAAATCCTTATTTCACTTCCATTTCTTGACTTGATTATGTATATATATTAAATATTTTTTCTTCATATAATAATGGGGTAAGGTGCAAAAATTGAAATATATTATAAATATCACATTAAGACTTTACGTTTTTTAAAGTGCAAATATGACCTTAAAGTTACAAATCTATCAATTCGCTCATTCTCCATTAACCCTCTCTAACTATCATTTTCTCTCTCCATTTATTTTATTTTATTTTTTATAAATATATTTAAATCTTTTAAAAATTTATAAAATATTTATTTTTGGTTCAAAAATTATAAATAAATAACTAATAAAATCCTTATAAAAATTATTTCATTTTGACATGTTAAGTATAAATTATTTAAATATAATATAAATTTTAAAAATTATTAAGAACTATTATTTAGTTTCCAAATTATAAAGATTATTATTTCTACATATAAGTGCACCAAATATAAACTTAATTATATATATATATACACCCTATTCCAAATTAATTATTGACTTAATTAATTATATTTTCTTACTCACTTAGTAATATTTTAATTATTCTTAAAATAATTATAATATATTTTCTTCAAAACATAATTTGGTTTAGTAATACCTCAATTCTTGCTATTCATGTTCAGTTTGCTGAATTTGACATTGCAAAGGCTATTTAGAATTTTCTAGAAAATAGCTACAAGACTACTGGCCTAACTAGTTACTATCAATTACTTACTACTCTTAATAGAATTAAGCAGGAACAAGTCAATATGTTAACAAGTTTATTGTTGTCATACAACCCATCTAGAATCAATTGGCTCAGGCCAATATCAACCCCACTTATCTTCACTTAATTCAAGTTCTTATGGTTCTTCGACCTAAATATGAATCAGTTCATGCTGCTATTTTACATAAGGATCTTCTGCCTAGATTTGAGATTGTGGTTAAGAAAATCATCTTTGAAGAAACCCGCCTTGATTTAAATAAATCATCATTTATAAATATTATCCAAGCTACTACTTACTCAGCTCTGAAACACTCGAGCCCATCATTTTAAAAAAATTAAAATAAATATGGTCATGTGTTTTTTGACTGTCATACTATTAAGTGCAACTACTGTCATGAACTAAGCCATATTTTGCCAAATTGTCCTACTTGATCGTCCAAATCTCAGTAAGGATCCAAATCTAGTACTTTTTTAGTTGTTGTTGCTACCTTAGAGAGGGACATTCTTCACTTTCTATGAGTGCACTTGAAAATATACTTAAACAAGTTATCTCCTCCAATACCTTCACCTTTATTGCCCTGTCTGTCACATCGGGTACTTATTGACTTTTAGATTCTGCTTATTGCAATCATATGACTCCAAATTCTTCATTATTTTCTACAAAAAAATCTAATTCTTTTCTTCCACCTATTCATACTATTGATGGTAGTCATATGATGGTTACTCATATTGGATGTGCAAACACCTCACATAAGTCCCTAATTCAACCTTAAATCTTGTCTCTATTGGTCAATTGTGTGAACTTGGCCTAATTATTTCTTTCTCTTTTTCTAGTTGTTAGGTATAGGATCCACAGACATGACAGATTCTTGGGATGAGGAGCAAAGTGGGAAGATTATTTGAGCTATCCTCTCTTCATTTACCAGTGTCAAAGAATATCTATGTTCTTACTTTTATGTTTGCACTTTATCAGTGGCATCTTCATTTGGGTTATGCATCTGCTACCAAACTTCTGTCTTTAGTGTTTATTGGATCATTAGGGATTTTAAAATTTGACTCATTTGATTATTTACATTGTCAGCTTGCAAAACAACCTGCTTTATCTTTTGATATTAGTAATTCCATTTGTGATAAACCTTTTGATATATTCAGATATTTGGGGTTATGCTTATGCTCCTCATTCTACAGTTAATAGTTATCATTATCTTGTTTTATGTATAAATAATTATTCTAGATTTGTTTGGATCTATTTTTTGAAACAAGGTCTGAGTTATCTCAAGTATATATTAATTTTGCTACTATGATTCAAACTCAATTTTCTTATCTTATTAAAAACTCTTCGCACAAATAATGTTATGAAATATGAAGATTTTGTTCACAAATTTCTTAATCAGTAGGGCACTCTTGTTCAACGCTCTTGTCTATATACCTCTTAATAGAATGGTAGGGCTGAGCAAAAACACCATCACATTCTTAACTATATTTGTGCTCAACTTCTTTCTGCTTCATATCTTGCAATTTTTTGGGGAAAATCTATCTTAACTAATGTGTACACTATAAATTGATTTCCAACTCATATTCTCAATAATGTTGCTCCTTTTACCCTCTATATGATATCTCTTTAGACTATTCATCTCTTTAAGTCTTTTGAGTGTGCATGTTTTGTTTTACTAAATCCTCATAAGCATAATAAACTTGAATCTCGTGTTTGTTTATGTTGTCTTCTTGGACATGGTGTAGAACATAAAGATTTTCGATATTGGGATTCTATCTCTCAACATTTGTGTATCTCTAGGAATGTTTGTTTTTGGGAGCATACTATGTTTTCCATATTGTCCAAATTTCATATCTCTCATTATGCTTCTCCATTACTTTTTACTAATTTCACTACTTATCCATTACTTTTTACTAATTTCGCTATATTAATAACACTAAATAAACTACTAACTAATTTTCTTACAATTCTCAATGTACAATATGTAACATCCTGTAATATCTGCCATTTTTGTAGTATTTTTATTAAATTGTATGTTTAAAGAATTAATTAATTAAATATAAGAATGTTTGAGAAATTTCAGAATTTCTGGTTGCAGGAAATTGTGAGGTTAATTGCATATTCTTAGAGATATAATTTATTAAAATGTAAAACTATGTCTCATTTATAACTCCGCAAAATGGCTTGGCAGAATTCTATGTGTGTGATAAGCTATGTCCCTTTGGGCAGGACTGGTCTGGTTGAGTGTTTCTGCAAGAAGTCTCTATTTGTTTGGAATTTCTGGGAATGACTGAGATAGATTGAGACAAAGGTGTAAACATAAAAAATGTACCTTTGTGTATTGTGATGTTGAATGTAAAATTTCAGGAATTTTAGATAAGTATATCTCAGTGGAGAATAGAAATTATCAGACCTGTTCAGATGGATTTTAGGCAGTGAGTCTGGGTGATTTTTGGAGAGTCATGATGGTCAATGTGGTTACCTTTATGATTTGAAATTTTGATATGGTGAGCCTCTGTATGTTTATTTTAAGTGCCAAAAAAAAGAATTAGTAAGTTTGGATGTTTGTAGATAATTTGCGAGCTGGTTAAGTGTAAGTTGTCCAGGAAAGGTTTCATCTTAGCAAAGTCTTGGTGGGGCGAGCCGGCAAAATGTGAAGTGGCATTTTGTGAGCCAGCAATGCAAGCTGGCGAAGTGGCGAGGTGAGATTGCCGAAGTGGCAATTAGTGAAGAGGCATATGCGAGGTGGCATGTGCGAAGAAGATTTTGGCGAAGAGGAAAGGCGAGGTGGCATTATGCGAAGAGGGAATGTGCGAAGTGGAAATCCGCGAGCAGAGTTTGGCTAAGAGGGAGATAGGTGAAGCGAGTTGGCGAAGAGGCGAAGAGGCATTGCCGAGGTGGCATTTGCGAGGCGGCATACGAGAGGAAAAGTTCGCGAAGAGAGTTGCGAGCCGGCACATGCGAGGTAGCTTTGCCGAGGCGGATTGGCGAGTTGGCAAGCGAGATTTTCTGGGGCAGTGGTCTATTTAACCTCAGCAACCCAGTAGCATTTTTCACGATTTTTCCTTTCTTCTTTCTTCGTTAATTTCAGTATTTTCTCAGATTAGTCCCATTTTATTTTCTAAGGCATTAATACTCAAATTAATGCATTAGACCTCTAGATTATTCTATTTTAAGGCAGGAATCATCAGATTTGAGCAAGAAATCTCAGGAATTTTAGTGTTGAGGAAATAAGGTAAATTTTCTTCTAAGACTATTTTCTTTTAGATTTATTTAAGTCTGTTGGTTAGAATAATTAATATTGAGTGTATAGAATTTATTTCAAGAAATTTGAAGTCATTAATGGTAATTAATGTAGAAGGAAATCAGAATGTTGAGACTGTCATGAATAGTAACATGAACAGTAAATTCAAATTAAATGTAGATTTTTCTTTAAGAGATAATTAAATTGATATTGGGAATTAAGAATAGAGACTCTAAGATGGTTAAATATTCAGAAATCTTATAGAATATTATTTGATTTGAGGAAAACCCTAATTTTGAATATTTGAAAAATTTCTTAGGAGGAGGAAATCAAAGTAATTGAGGAGTTGGAATTAAGCAAATTACTAAAGAAAATTTAAGAGAAATTGTGTAAGAGGTAAGTATGAACATTTCATTTGCTTCTTATTTCTTTGAAATAAAATGACCAAGCATTTTTAAATTGTTCATCCATATATATATATATAGATATATAATGTAAATGACTTGATCAATTTTTCTTAGTTCAAGTTCATATGCTTTTTGCTTGTTAAATTCAATTGAATGATGATATATGTTGATGGTCTTGCGACCAATATGTTTCTTATGAGATTGATACCACATGACCCTATGAATAGAACGCTCTTCCCAATGAGATTAAATTCATTGGTCCATTGTGCACTTTGGGAGCCTAGCTGATAGGGTTTTTATCAGTGTTCCACCTAGAGGGGACCATGAGCTCTAAGCGTATGCCTGGCCAAGCATGCATTCATGTTAAGGTAGCAAGGCTACTAATACATATGTTATGACATGATATCAGTTCTATCATATGAGATTTGATAATGCCGTTCTTTGTGGGCATTTTATATTCTAAATAAGAACCATGATTCGCTTTGTAATATGATTTGGTATTGCCAAATATTGTAAGCACTCATGTTCCTTCAAGTAAAGCTTATGATCCTCTCATATATATATATATATATATATATATATGTTCATGACCATGATTTGATATTCAAATTCTTAAATTATGATGTTCATATCTTACTGAGTTGAAGGCTTACTCCTCTTCTATGGATTTCAGGTGATAGCATAGCTCGTGAAGGAGCTGATAGAGAAGATCCAGTTTCTTGACCCATTTCTCCAAGAAGCTTCATTGTAATAATTTTTTTGAGATATTTTATATATTCATTAAATGGTATTATCATACAATATGTATTTGGGAGTATACTCTAGAGCTCCGTAGTTAGTCATTTGAGGATACCAATATTTTGATGTATAAATTGTTACCTTTTGGGTACTCTTGTTTCTTAGTGATGTGAGATGCATTTTTTGATCAGTAAGGAACAAGAGAAAGTTATGAAATGATAATGGCAAAGATATGATTGATGTTTAATTGAATTTATAGAAATGATCATTGCATGATATTATATGATATTTATAATTATGATAATGGTGTAAGAGATCCAGGATTTATGAGTTCTACGGGTTTATGGTGGCCTTAAGCCTACCCTTGCCCTAGGACTGTCGCACCACTGGAGTTGGAGTGTGACACATCCCTCCTAAAGTTGGAGATTAATAAGAATAAATCAATCCCAACTTGGAAATAAGAAAATTGTGTGTTTTACTTCCTAATGCCTTGGTAAACATATCAATAAGCTAGTGCTGTGAAGAGACAAATTGAGTATGAGTGAAACCTTTTTTAATCTTGTTATAAACAACATGGCAATCAATATTGATATGCTTTATTAGCTCATGAAATACTGGGTTGGCTGCTATATGGAGAGCAGTATAGTTGTAGCAAAAAATGGAATAAGAAGCTGTAATGGAAGATGAAACTCTTGGAGAATGTAAGAAATAAACTGTAACTCACACACAATAGAAGCCATACTTTTATATTTAGTTTCAGCAGACGATCTTGCAACAGTAAATTACTTTTTAATTTTCCATGAAATTAAAGAATTTCCAAGGAAAACGCAAAAACCAATAAGAGATTTTCGAGTTGTAGCACAAATCCCCCAATCAGCATCACAATAAGCTTTCAACTGAAATTTTGAATTAGAAGCATAAAATAAACTAGTAGAGGGACAACCTTTTAAATACTTAACAACATATAAAGCAACTTCCCAATGTACAATTCTGGGATAACTCATGAATTGACTAAGCTGATGGGTTGCATAAGATATATTGGGCCTGGTTAAGTTGAGATACAACAACCTCTTAACTAACCGTCTGTATTACTCAGGATGAGGCATAAATTTAGTGGATTATGTATTCAGCTTAGTCCTGGAAGGCGGAGGAACAATAGCAGGCTTAAAGGCCGTCAAACTAGTTTCTTGAAGAATATCTAACATATACGTTCGTTGGTTTACATACAAATTAGCCTGAGTTCTATGAATCTCAAGGCCAATAAAGTATGTTGTTCTTTAATAGAAAATTAATCATGCAAAAACTGCTTAACTGACAGTATGTCTTTTAAATTTGAACCAGTGATCAATAAGTCATCCACATATATAATAAGTGCTAAAAAAATCAGAGGAAGAATGTTTAATGAAAAGGCAATGATCATACAAAGACTGTTGAAGGCTATATTGCTCTAGTTTAGTAGTTAATTCTATATTCCATTGTCGTGAGGCATGTTTAAGGCCATATAAAGAACTTTTTAATTGATAGACTTGGCTGGGTTATTTAATGTATATCCTTTAGGTGGCTTTATGTATATTTCCTCATCTTAATATCCATGTAAGAAGGTGTTATTTATGTCTAACTAATGAATAACTCATTGTTTGGCAGAAGCTATTGCTAACAGTAAGTAATTTTGCAACTAGGGAAAAACTATTATTAAAATCAACCCCTTCTACTTGATTATAACCCTTAGCAACCAATCGAGTCTTGTACCATTCAACAGTACCATCTAGCTTAGTTTTGACTTTATAAACCCACTTACAACCAATGGATTTTTTACCATGAGCTAAATCAACAATATCCCATATATGATTCAATTCTAGTGTTTTGATTTCTTTAGCCATAGCCTCAACCCAATTTGGATCTTGCTTTGCTTGATTATAAGTATGAGGTTCATGGATTAATAATATATTTGCAACAAATGATATATGAGATTTGTCAATATAGGGTTAAAAGGTGTTAGCATGGGATCTAATGGATATTAGGTTTGATGATTAAAAATAGGTGAAGAAGTAGTGGTGATTTGAATTTAAGCCATTTAGGTCGTTGTTTTGGTATGGTACTGTGTCTTAAAGGTATAGGTGCAAGAGGTAGGTTTAAGGAAGAATTATCAGTATTTATAGGTTGTTTTGGTGTGTGGATAGGTACAATGTGTTTAGTGGGTGCAGGGTTCTAATTTGGTATAGTAGCAAGGTCAGAAGGTTCATGTGTTGTTGTTCTTACAAATTAAGTAAGTTCAAAACTAGAATTAGGAAAAGAGGTGTCAAAATTTAAGTAATTGACAGGATTAGAATAAGGGTGGTGAATATCAAAGTTGGTAATAGGATTAGTATTTATAAGATATGTTTCTTTTGTTAATGAGATATTTGGTAAAACAAGAATATGGTTTTCTAAATAAGAATAAAAAGGAAATGTGTTTTCATGAAAAATAACATCCATAGATATTAATATTCTCTTAGTTTCTAAATCATATAATTTTTAAGCCTTTTAACCTAGTTTATAACCTATGAAAATACATTTAAAAGCTATTTGTGCAAATTTATCTTTATAAGGAAAAACATTTGAAGCAAAACACAAACATCCAAAAATCCTAAGATCACAATAATTGGTTGTTTTTGATAAAGTATTTCAAAAGGTATTTTTCACTTAAGTACCATTGTAGGCAATATATTTATTATATGTGTAGCTGCAAAAACAGATTCTCCCCAAAAGTATTTAAGTAATTTTGATCGAAACATTAAAGTCCTAGCTATTTCTAATAAATGTTTGTGTTTTCTCTCTACAATTCCATTTTGTTGTGGAGTATAGGGCCATATTTTTTGATAAATAATACCTAAGTTTAGGAAAAGTTGTTGACATTGTAAACTAAGAAATTCACTTCCATTATCTATTCTAATTTGTTTTCTTGTTTTAAAAAACTGATTTTATATCATTGGAAAGAAATGTTTAAGTAATGTTATTGTTTCGGTTTTGAATTTCACAAAAAATGCCCAAGTAGCTCTACTACAATCATCTACTATTGTTAATATGTAATGAGCTCCATTTAAAGCAGTAACTTTATATGGACCCCATAAGTATGCATGTATTAGATCAAAGATTTAATATTAAAAGGCAACCTATGTTATTTAGCCTTTGGACATATTTCATAAATATTTTGTTTGGCTAATGTTTTACCAAATGAAATGGGAGTATGATCAATTGTGGATTTAGATGCATGACCTAGTCTAAGATGAAACAAATCATAAGAAAAATGATGAGTTTCTTTATTGAATGTAGTAGTTGTATAAGCAATAAGCATATCTGCCTGAATCACATTTACAATGACAGATTCCTTAGCCTAAAAATCAAGGATGGTATTTACAAAAAAACTAGATTTGTCAAGGATGTAAAGTCCATCAACCATCTTTCCAATGGTTATGATTTCCTAGGTTAGAAGGTCCTGAGAAGAACAATATGTGTCAAAGAAGACAATCTTTGTTTTCAAGATTTGGGTCAATTTACTGACATCAAGTAAATTGAATCTAAAACTGGGAACATATAAAACCTTTATAAGGATCAACTTAGTACCTAAGGCTATTGTTCCAAGGTGAATTACTATTTTGGTGGGTTTATTAGGTAGTTGTACAAGTGTTGGGTTATGTAATTTGAAAAGGTCATTCATTAGATGCATGGCAAAACTCATATGATTTGACGTTCCTGAATCTATAATCCACACACTATTAAACTTACAATCAAAGCAACTAAAAGCAAGAGTGTGAAAAGTACCTGCATAGCTAATATAGTTCACAAAGGCACCAAAATCTTCATCATATTTTCCTTTGAAGTATTTCTACACCTCCTTCCCTACTACATTCATAAGTGTTGAATTCCATTCTTTTTGCTTTGGAACATCTGCCACAACACTAACATCATCTCCATTAGTATAGCTCATTTGAGTTGCCACCCTATATTGTGCACTTGCCCTCCTTTTACTTAGCTCATCATATCACTTTGGGTATCCAATAAGCTTAAAACGCTCATATTTCTCATGTCCAGTCAACTTGAAATGAGTACAGAACTTATCTACTTTATGTTTTTTAATCCTTTCTATTTTCTTCCTTTCTAAAATAGCCTTCTTTACATCCATCTCTCTTTTAACCTCCACTATGTTCTCCCCTAAACCCCTGGCCCCTTTGATTTTTGACTAACATAGCAATACTATCACTATTCTCTACAAAGTTAGTGTTCACTTCCTTCTGTTTCTTTACACGTAACACCATTGAGTATGCTTTGTTCACAAGGAGTAAAGGATCCATTATGAGTATCTGGTTTCTCATATGGTCATAGACATCATCTAGTCCCATTAAAAACTGCATGAGTCTGTTAAGAGTTCCTATCTATGCCATCTCCTAGGCAGTCCTACAACTACACTTATGTACTGGTATGAGACAGGTTAGCTTGTCCGAGAGCTTCTTCAGATGAGTGTAATAAGCAACAATAGATAAATTTCCTTACAAAATAGGTGTAATTTCCCTTTGAATTGAATAAATCAAAGGTCCATTTTTTTCACCATACCTTTCCCCAATTTCATCCCATAATTGTCTAGCACTATCAGCATATATAAAAGTCTCAACTAAATCTTTAGAAATTGAATTCAAAATCCTATATATGACCATATGATCTACCCTTTTCCACTGTTCATATGTTTATGATTGTTCATCTGGAATTATACATTTGCATGTGATAAACCCTAATATCATTTTTCACCTAACTTTAATTTCATAGCCCTACTCCATGAGAAATAATTATTTCCAGTCAAGGGAGAACTCATTAGGACAATTCCAGGATGATATAAACTCATGGATCTCATAGTTCTGACCTCCATTGTTTCGAGGCCTATGAACTTCGACATGCAACATATCTACTACTTCTTCGAACTATTATTCCATCTTTTCTTCAAATCAATCAAGGTCTTCAAAACAAAACTTCACTATGGCTTCTAGGATCGAAGCTCTGATACCATGAAAAACTCTTAATCTCTCATTCATTTCTTCATTTTGTTCTAGGGTTTCAAAGCAAAATAGAGAAAACAGTTTGGGAATTTCTCTTCACTTTATTATTAATGAATCAATGTAAATGCAATACAGATATAAAGTTTTATACTGCTGCCGCATCACAAAACTAACTAATAGGTATATTTACAATATAACCATACAATAGTTAAGTAATTACAAATATGCCTCTAATTAATATGTTACAGTACTAACAACACTAAACAAACTATTAACTAATTATGTTATAATTGTCAATATGTATAATATGTTAACACATCGGTGCAGCGCTTGACCAAGACCTGATAAGAGGAGGTTCAATTCTTTGGCCTTGCGAGGGTTGCATTAGGCTACTCTAATTCTAAATTAACGGCGTGAAAATCTAATTCATTCTCTTCAAGATCGAATCCCAAATTAAAGTGAGCTCTAGAGAGAAGGGACAATCGAAGAATCCTTTGATCGATGTTTGATTATGTGAGGTGGAAACAAAACAACTACCATGGGCATGACAAACACACAAGAGAGAGAGATGTCATTCTTAGGGCTTTGAAGGCTTTAAGGTTAGGTTGAGGGTCTGGAAAGAGGTTTAACCATTTTTTTAGCTCCATAACGTGGGTTAAGAGTTATTGTAAGAGATAAGTGAAAAAAAAAAACTTTAATAAGGCATGAAAGGAAGTAAACAGCTAATAACCGTGGAATTTTTGCCAAGTTTTTTTTTATGGAGGTTAAGTCTTCGTTAGAAATGGACTAATTTGAACTAAATTAAACAAAAAAAAAAAATTAATTGCACTAAAAAAATAGTAAAAAGATTAAAATTTACATAATCCAAGGGCTCATTTATAATTTCGCCCTGTAAAATACATGGGATTGCCACATGTAACAGTTGAGTTGGTCATGTCCCACAGAGGTAACCAAAGATTTTATAATGCTGCGAGTCCTCTTGTCACCATTTACTCAAATTTCACCAAAAACTCGCACCACTCTCCCAATTTCATCTTTTCCCAATCTGTAAGTGCCTTTCTCTTCATCTTCATCTTCTTTTTACATTATTTTTAATCTCTCTCTCTCTCTCTCTCTCTATATATTATTGTTGTGGTTGTAAGGTTGTTGATCGTCTATACGAAGAACATTTATGGGTTGTACTGTGAGGGAGAAGCATGTCCGTACAAATCGGAGGTCGCGATCAGCAAAGCCTGAATTCGATTCTTGTAATGCGTCATCAATTTCCAAATCTATACTCGAATCGGATCTCAAACCCTTGGCTTACCATGTGGGTCTGCACGATCCTAACCACACCAATCCAGTCCCTAATTCTAATGCTAATATTGATGATAATGGGTGGGGTTATTGTACTGAAGAACAATTAGAAAAAATCTTATTGAAAAACCTTGAATTTTTATATAAGGAAGCTATTTCTAAGCTCGTTGCTTTAGGTTATGATGATGATACTGCTTTTCAAGCTATATTGCGTAATGGGCATTGTTATGGTGGTATGGATGTTTTGACTAATATATTGCATAACTCTTTGGCTTATTTGAATAGTAATTCTGGTGGCGCTGGTAGTTGTAATAATGGGAATTTTGATGAATCTGAACCTGTTTTTAATGATTTGAGGCAATTGGAGGAGTATTCTCTTGCAGGTATGGTTTGTTTGTTGCAGCAAGTTAGGCCACATTTGAGTAAAGGTGATGCTATGTGGTGTTTATTAATGAGTGATCTTCATGTTGGTAGAGCAAGTACCATTGAAATTCCTATGGCTAACTCACCCGGTAATGGGAATAGTACAGTACAGAGTAGTGTAGAGAGTGTTAGTAGCAATGGTGTTGATAATGGGGTTAGTGCGGTGGCTCCAGCGTTGTGTAGGTTTCATGGAGGGTGGGGGTTTGGAAATGGGGGAGGATCGGAGTTTGCAGTTAATGGATTTTTCTCATGCAGTGCAGAAATGACTTTGCAAAGGGATATTGAGTGTCCTAAAAGGTTTAACCTTTCACCTTCAATGAAGTCTTTGTTGAAGAGGAATGTTGCCCTGTTTGCTGCAGGCTTTAGGGCCAGTTCAAAACAGATGCTTATACAGTCTCAGGTTCATTCGGCATCAGAGTCTTGCCCAGGTGTTTCTTCCTGCAGGGATGTAGCTCCAGTTGCAACAGGGGGAGAGGTTTTGGTTGAGACAGGTGAGCAATCCCAAAATTCAAAGAACCAAGATAAGGTTTGTCCAGAATGGAAAAATTTCCAAGATGGGTTTTGTTCAGAATTTAGTAAGTTGAATATTGACGAGAATTTGGAGTTTACAGGAGAAGATCAGAAGGATGAGATGGTAGTGAATCTGCTTCATCAGATTAAGGATTTGGAGAGACAAGTGAAGGAAAGGAAGGATTGGGCACATCAGAAGGCAATGCAAGCTGCAAGAAAGCTTAGTAGTGATTTAACAGAGCTTAAAATGTTGAGAATGGAGAGGGAGGAGACACAGCGATTGAAGAAGGGGAAACAGACTCTTGAGGATTCAACTATGAAGAGGCTGTCAGAGATGGAGAATGCTTTGAGGAAGGCAAGTGGTCAAGTGGACCGGGCAAATGCAGCTGTGAGACGGCTCGAGACTGAGAATGCAGAAATCAGAGCAGAGATGGAGGCTTCCAAGTTAAGTGCATCAGAGTCGGTAACAACTTGTTTGGAGGTTGCAAAGAGAGAGAAGAAGTGCCTGAAGAAGCTTTTGGCTTGGGAGAAACAGAAAACTAAGTTGCAGGATGAGATTGCAGATGAAAAAAAGAAGATCAAGGATTTGCAAAGATGTTTGGCTATGGTTGAGCAGGCACAGAAGGATGCCAAGGTACATTGAATTTATCTCCCTGTTCTTGTCGGTGTTTATATATAGGTACATTGAATTTATCTCCCTGTTCTTGTCCATGTTTATGTATATTTATGTGTATGATACTATGATATCTGTCTATCCACCTACCAATCAAGCTATCTACCCCCATTCATGGGCAACATTGGACATGGCAAGATTCCACATTATTGCAATTTTAAAGTATAGGTGAATTATGAGAATGCTGATTCCTGATTGTGAATTATGAAGAAGCAACAAGATATTGATTTAGATATTATGTGTCCAGTTCATATCTTCTATCTTTCAATATAAAATAGCAATAATAAAATGTACTATCCTTTTGCATGAAAACATAAGTTTTAAGAGTTATGCACCATCATCAGCAAATTAACTTCCCACTGAAGACTGAACATTATGTAGACGTGGCTAGCTTGATGAGAATGGTTGAAGCTTACATAATGAATTGAATTTTGAAGTTCCTAATTAGCTATGGAGTTGTGTTAATCCAGGTCTGGGGTTGTAAAGGTAAAACAAACCGGTACAGATTGTGTATGGTGTAAGGGTATAGTCTTATGCTGCTTTAGAACAATTGAGAAACCCATGTCATATTTGATTTTCTGTTCCTGTTGGTTTGAGTTGTTATGACCTTTCAATAATGGTTCAAATCTAGTTATTTTTTTTTATCTGTGACTTAACAGATTAGGTTGTGTTAATTCTTGCTTTGGATAGATGGCTTGTTAGGTGTGTCTGTTAGTTTTTTTTTTTTTTTTTTTTGTGTTAGGTTTCATTTAGGATAGCTAAAGGTTTGAAGTTATAAACTTTTAATGAATCCTCTTTGACACTTGTAAATTTTGTAAATTGTTTTTGTGCCAATTAATTTATCCATTGGTATTGAACTTATCACCAAATTTCAATAAAGGCACTAAACTATAGTTTATCCCGTAAAAGTCATCTAACTTTAATTTTTTACTTCATTAAGGTTAGCTTTACTAGATTCTAGTAAAATTTCAGTCAAATATCTGATGTAGTAGTTAAGAAATATTCTTTTAAGCTACTTTGACAATTGAGGGTGGACCATAAGATCTTATTTGGCCGTGAAAAGGTCTAGCCAAATTTCTTTGTTAACCTGCCCATTTGAGCTTATTGAAAGACAAAATAAATTTAAGAAACTCTTATGTAACAAATTGAAATTGAAATTTCTAAACTAAGTGATAATCCTAGTGACATGGATGGAATTAACTTTTCTTTTTCCTCGTTGAAGAGAAAGTTGAATATGTTATTTTTAGAAAGTAGAAAGGTCATTTCAAATCAGAATCTACCAATTTCTTGGTTTTATTTTCCAAATCAATCTCTAAGATTATGTTTGGTGCACTAATTGTGTAAGGGAAATGAAGGAAAATTAAATAAAAGAAATGAAGAGAAAAGAAAAGAAAAGAATTCTAATTTCCTTTAATTTATTTGGATCTCTTATGTGCAGAATGGAGGAAATGAAGTGAAAATTTTCATCTTAACCTTATAAAAAAGAAGTAATGAGGAGTAAAGAAGGGATATTTTTGTAACTTTCATTTCTCATATCTTTTAGCTTTTAATGTCCCTCCATTTCTCTCCAAAATGGAGAGATTTTTTCTCCTAAGACTTAAATGAGGATATGTAATTTCCTCTCATTTTATTTCTTTCCTATTCTTTCTTAGCTTACGATAGAAAGGAAATTATATTCATTTCCCTTCTTTTCTTTTCCTTTATCTCTATTTACATCAAAACAAACATAGCCTAACCTAAAAACATTGGTTAGCCTCTGGTTGAGCTAGTTGCTAAATCAATGGTGAAATGATCCTGTTTCTGAAGCTTGGGAGTTGTTTTAAGCTTGGACTGATGTGAGTGGTGGCAGCCTTGCTGAATGAGAAAATTTCTTATTTCTTAGACATTGCACATGAAAATGAATTTGTTATTGGAAATCTCCCTTGAAAAGCTTGTCACTCCTCTCCTACTCTTCTGATCTTAGATGATTAATGATAAATTACCACCCATGTTACTTGGCTCACGTTTTCCTTGGTTACTCATGTTGACAAGACATGGCATGGACATGGGCATGGGCATGAATATGTGTTTGATACAGCAGTTCAAGACTTGGAAATCAGTTCCAAAGGGGCAGAAGATAATATTGAAACTTCTCTTTATCCTACATTCTGTTTTTTCATCCTTTTGCTGTTCCATCACATTTTCCTTGGATCTAGCTGGGTTTGATGGGATTTCTTTGATATCAATATTGTTGGTCTAAAAGGGGGACGAAAGAACCTTTGTTTGCATTCATGGTATGGAATTGACATAATTGACAATATTTATAAGAGTACTCATCTAAAAGCTTAAGCTTGTATAAACTGCTAAGCACATTCTTATGCTTGTATACATGTTTCTTCCATAGTTGTCAATTTGGGATTCAAACCATGAATCAAGATCTTGAATCAAACCATAGTTGTATGCTTGATTTCATGAATCAAGCATTGACAATCGATATAATCATAAGATTTGGTGCAATGCAAATGCTAAAAATAATATTTATTGAGTGATCATGTGGCAAACTGAACTTTTAGGGTCTGTTTGAAAAAAAAAAAAAAAAGTAGGATGACAAAAGAGGAGGAAATAGAAAATCAAGGGAGTGGTTATCCCTTTCCTTAACGTTGTTTGGAAGTGGTGGTAATGAGGGTGGAGAAAGCAGGGAGACAAAAAATTTCTTTTTATTATAAAAACTAAGAAAACTCAACTTAACTCAACTTAGTGTTAATCTCAAAATTAATTGGGATCGGCTATATGGATTCTCTGTTTCCACTTTAAACAATTTTGGGCGATATTTTTTTATAATTGTAATGCCTCGAAATCAAACTGTATTCATCTTCTCCAAGTTAGTTAGTTTAAGTTTATCCCTTCATTTCTCTCTCCTCTATTGTGTTGTGCTCAACTTTTATAACATAAGCCTCTTTAGATTTTCTCTTCACGTGCTCAAACTATTTTAATCGCCATTATCTCATCTTGTTCATATTCGATGTGACTCCCACTTTATATATTATCTCATCTTGTTCATTACGTATCTTATCCGCTCAAGTATGACCACATATCAGTCTTAACATTCTCATTTCGATAATATTCATCCCTAGTACATGTTGTTTTTTTATTGTCCAACACTTGTTATCATATAGCATAGTTAATCAAATAACAGTATGATAGAATATTACTTTCAATTTATTGGGAATCTTACAATCACATATGACTCCCGTGACAAGTCTCCATTTCAACCACCCAATTTTTTTCTTATGACCAACATCTTCTTCACAGCTTTCATCCATTGAGCCTAAATATTTAAAATGAGTACTTCGGAAATATTCCACTTTTTCCAAACTAATATCTTATTATCACCACTTTGGCTTTCATTAAACTTGTAATGTATGTATTCCGTCTTAATTCTATTTAACCTAAATTTTTTGGATTCCAAAGTGCTATTCTACAATTCTAACTTTCTATTTACTCTTTTATGTCTCATCAACCAATACAATATCATTTACAAAATATATAAGATAATATTAATAACTTATACAAGAATAAAATTTTAAAATAAAACTATGAAGGAAAAATAAGTAAATTCATTGAAAGCTCAACTTTCAATGCAATTTTCTCCTCCATTTGTCTCCAAAACAAAGAGAATGCTATTGGTGGGTCTAGATGAAATCTTTTCACCTGTGTTCCCTTCCCCTAACTCTCTCCTATATTCCCAAATAGACTTGTCCGTGGCTGGGCTAGGTTTGGACTAGTTGATAACGAGATGTGAGCTTGACCAAGCCCGGCTTGGCCCGGCTCGGCCAGGCCATTTGGGCCTAGTCATATGAACAAGTCCAACACATATTTTTATCTATGTGGCTAAGGCCCGCATATGCCGGCCCAAATTTAATTTTAAAATCGAATAAAAAAAAATTGTACATTATACTAAAAATAAGTTATTTTCTATTCAAAATTATTAATTATATATTGAAATATTTAATTTTATTATATGTAAATGTAATATTTAGAAATAATAAATATAAATATTATATTATATTATATAGGCGGGCGCCGGGCTTAGACTTTTAACAACAAAACCAAGGCCTGGCCTGTTTAAAAAATGTTGAGATATTTAATTTTATTATATGTAAATGTAATATTTACAAATAATAAATAGAAAGATTATATTATATTATATAATAATTCGGGCGGGCGCCATGCTCAAACTTTTAACAACAAAACCAAGGTCTAGACTATTTAAAACAAAGGGTTTTCTCCTTTGTTCAGGTCTTATTTTTTGGTCCAAACCCTCCCATTTTTCAGGCGGGCCTTTGGGCTTGGATGGGTAGCCCGGCCCTTGGACAGGTCTATTCCCAAACAAGGGGAAATGTCACACTATGTTTTTCTTTCCCCATCCTTTGTCTCCCTCACCTTTCTCCCCTTCCCAAACAGGGTAGGTGATACGTCCTAGTCCTACTGTTATCTATTCTTGTTAGACATGTCTTACTTGAAAAATAAAACAAGTAATGGATTTGGAATATATTCACTTTCATTCATATAAAAATAATTGAAATTCATATCCCGTATGGAAAGTCTTTCCTATTATGACTTGCATTTTCACTTTTTGAGTTTCACCTATAAATAAAACTTCTATTTCCATAAGCTACTGTGTTTTTGTTCTCTACATGCTATATTAAATTGAAATAGATAAATGTATCTCACATGTATCATCTTCAAAATACATGGGAAACCAAAATAAACAAGAATTGAACTACTGACAAGGTCATCTTCAATCATTGTGGATCTAGTGATCTCTTTGTTTTTGAAAAAATATGCAAGAAAAGAAGTGACAGAGTTATAGAGATGAGTAAAAATAGAGGTGGAATAGCAGTTAAAGAAGTGATTAGAAATGCTAGGAAACAAGAGAAAAGGACATTGTCTACCTATTTTATTTTTCAGACTATGAGGATTGCAATATTGGGTAAAATTATTCGATAGGATTTCTACCTCGAGACTTAGAGCTATTAGTTCAGGAAAGAAGATCTTGGTTAGCAGCAGTAGAGCAATTTTCTGCCCTTGGCCCCTTTCGGGTGGGATCCTTCGCTAATGGGTGAGGTCCATCCATTATATTTGCTGGTCTGCTCGGAGCATAACCATACTTGGAGGTTTCATACCCATACGGGAATGAGAAGGTCGAAGTTATATGTTCTTTTGATCAATTTTAGTTCTCATCCTCATTTATTTAATCAAGACCTGATTAATTCAATTTAAATAGTGAATTTTACTTTTCTGATAACTGTGCAATATATTTGGATCTTTTTTACTGTCCTATGTTAAGAGTTTCAACATTGTAAATGTCAAATACCTTGATAAACTCCCACATATTAACCTGCACCTCAGGTAAGAAAGTAGATTACCAATTGAAAAAGTTTGTCATTTTAATATATAGTGTTGTTTTCTTGAAGAACAAAAGGAAAATTGACAGCAAAACTAAATTTCTGCTGCAAGACAAAGTGAAAAATGGAAGAGAATTACACTTTATTCAAAAACTGAAACTTCAATATATACAAAACAAAAAAATTTCAAAAACACACGTTGCCCACTAACAGCTTGCAGGATCCATTAAACCAGTAACAAATTAATTGCTCTTAAGAGATAAGAATAACCAAGTCAAAACAACAAACTCCTAGAATATAGGACATTAACAAACTGATTAAATAAGAAATAGATAATGCAGCCTTGATACATCAACATATAGAACAAGAGAATGGAGTGCTCATGCTCTAAGTGGGTGTCATTGCTTTCCCCTAAATTTAGTAATTAGTTTTACATTTATCCTATAAATTAGAAGCTTGTCTTCAGAGACCATTCCTAAACATATATGACGACATTGAGTTTAAGATTTAGGAGTAAAAAAGCTAGATACTTCCTTATGGTTTGTTTTCAAATCTCAGTTATTGGTTTTCAGGGTTCATGATACTGGGCGTAAAGTGGCATGTGTAGAAAGCAGGGCTAGTGCCCTGATGCATTATTTCTCATTTATGATTACCATACTAGGTCTATTTTATTTTGTATCTTTATCATGTAATTTTCTGAAATTGTTTAACTTTGCAAATGAGCTCTTCATGTTATGGTCCCTGGTCGTGTGATCTGGTTGTCTTTTAATTGAACATCAAAAGAAGGATTGACTGAAAGATTATGTTTGTGTTTTTTTAATTAAATAAAATTACCCAAAATAAACCTCCAGTTATTGAATCTTCTTCTTTTTGCACCTATATGTGAACCCTTGGTAAGTTGTCCAATGGACGGAACCTACCTAGCCAAAGTCTCGTGGCTGACGTATTGACTCAGCTACCTAATATCCCCCTCCCCCTCAGCAAGGCTTTTGTTCTCAAGTGCAAAGGATGGATAGCATGCTATGTTAATCTTTAAGAACATGCAAGCAGTGCAGTCAAAATTGCATAAGGCACACACCTAGGTGCTAAGGTGAGGCGAGGTGCATTGAACTAGGTGCGTGCCTTTTGCGCTTAGACAAGGATTTTGGAGTAGGCAATATTAAATAAGGATAGTTTGGTACTTTTTAGTTATTTTTTCCTACGGGGAGTCAAAAAAATGTTTTAGTATTTATTTTGGGATTTTATTAGTGTATATGTTATAAAGTTTTTATCTCTTAGTCAAGGAAATTACAGAGAAGTATAATCAAATACAAATTCTTCGGCTGCATCCCTCTCTTCTGCGTTTCTTTTACTGCATCTTTTGTGTTTTTTTTTTTTTATTTATTTTTCCTAATTTTCTTTTCTATTAATGATTTTTTTTTTTTTAATCTCTCCATCTCTTCTTTCTCTATCTTCGTTTTTTTTTTAATTATTTTTTTTTCTAAATAGTACATAGTAATTTGAATGAAGATTCTAGTGATAGATTTTATGATATTTTCTGCCGAGTTCTAGAGCTTTTTTTTTACTAAGTTTAAGGGTGTTTTCTGCCAATTGTGCTGAGTTTAGGATATATAGATTTTGAAGGCTGTTTTATGCTAAGTTTTAGGACTATTTTGTGGCTAATTTTTATGGTTGTTTTTATGATAAGTTGCTTTTTTTTTTTATTCAAACTTATCAATTGTTTGCTTTATTTATTATTTTTTTTTTGTTTTGGACTTAGATGTGTTAAAAATCTCTTTATTGTCTTAAAGATATAGAATATGCTTATATAGGTGTTATGTAACTGTTTTTAACAATCTATTAGGTATTATTGGATTTTTTTAGAAACTGGAGCCTTGTTTCGCTCGGGCGAGCACCTTGCGCCTTAGGTGATAAGAGGACATACCGCCTTGAGTGCGCCTTGCGCTTTTGACTACCTTGCATGCAAGAAATTTTCTAAACAGAATCCTTATAAACCTAGTTGCCCCTAGTGCTGCAAATAAAGGAGCAATTTGATTCCATCTGGACTTCATGCTGATCAATTCAATAGTTCTTCCTTGCCATTTAAATATCAGTGTCATTGAGTGAACATGATTTTCTAATTGTGAAGGAACAAGGTGACACTTTTGGATTGTGCAAACTCTACCCATTAGCTACCATTACTCAAAATTCCTTGCAATTCTGTTTGAAAACTAAACCAATTAATCAAAGTATTATCCACAAAACCATGAGTACTTCTGGAATTTATCAGTACTTACAGAGTTTTACCGTAATTATACTCTTGAACCTGGATCACTCATAGAGAGTGAAACCTAATGATGGCATGAACTGAAATTCCTTGTTCTAGTGGCTTCTGTATCTTCTTCATCCTCAGGTTGCTTCTCGATGACTCCCTCTAAGAGAAATAACTTTCAGCATTGATTTCCAGGAATGTACTATTAATTACAATTATAAGAAATACCTTTAGCAAGCTGCTAATGACTTAAACTTCTATTGATATTCTCCCACAGTCCCCACTTGGAGGAACTTAGAAAGCTCTACGATTATAAGAAAGACCTTTGCTAATGACTTAAACTTCTATCTGCCACAGTCCGCACTTGAAGGATTAGAAAGCTCTCCTAATTTATTAAATTGAATTGGTGTACCAAAATGCAATTTGCACCCGTGATGTTAAAACTATCATCACAAAGAATGGCAAAACCATTTTGACAGTCTTTTCATCATCTAAATTCTCAAAAATAAAATCCTTGAAACAACGAATAACAACTTTCATTTTAACGGGCCTATCATTTTCCATACCAAGTAATCATCTCAAGAGTTGTTTAAAATCTTTTTTCTTTTCCAAAGTAGATTTGTTAATCCCTTTTCAATTTGAGGAACAATATCTATGCATCTACTCCTAAGTGAGAAGAAGTCAAACATAACCTTCTTACCTTCAGCAGTACGGTTATGTTGAATTAAGTGCTCACAGCAATTAAGCCGTCCCAAAGGATCATTAGAACCATCAAAACAGGAAAAGTCTAGTTTGAAATATTTAGGTACACGAGTGTTATCTAGTGTTCTCATCCTCACTGATAGCTAGTACCGTTGAGATTTTTGCACATGCTGTGACTGCTGTTTTTCTCAAGTCCTTTTGATTCTGTTCTATTAACAGATTTTGATTGTGGATGAAAGATTGTTGCCCTTTCTATTTATTTGATCCATTTTACCAGTCTTGTGTATTTGACAGAGTTTGGTAGGCTGTAAAACGGGAGAAATTCTTAGGTGTAAATTCTATCACATTCACATCAGCTGTCGCCTATAGACTAAACCTATTATGATGAGACATGTTAAGTGATAATAAAATTTTAATATTTAATCATGGTGAATTTGTGAATTATACCACCCAAGTTAATGTCAAAATTTAATCTTTACTAAAAGTTAACAAATCTCATTTTTATATGATTAGTTTATAGTCGACACTGATAGACTAAAATCTTACCTAAGATTTTCTCATAAAATGGATAGTTTTCAAATACTGATAGGCAACTTGAGCATTTTTTTTTTTTAATTTTTAATCTGCAAGCTAAATTATGATCTTAGAATAAAATTTGCCCCTGTTTACAACAGTATGCATTATTTCAATATTCTTTTCTCATAGTTTCCTATGCTTTCTTTTTTTATTATTTATAATTCTCAGCAATGGCTGCAACCATTTTTTTTTTGTTTTCAGTTTTTGAGCGACTTTGAACTTTTTAGGGATTCATTTAAATCTTAATATATGGTATTCTATCCTAAACTACAATATGAACCAGTTATGCGATCCAATATGCTATTACAGGCAAAGTGGAGGCAAGAAGTAAAGGCCAAAGAGCAAGCATTGGCCCAGGTAGAGGAGGAACATCGCTCAAAGGAAGCTGCTGACGCTAGTAATAAAAGGAAGCTCGAGGCTTTGCGCCTTAAGATAGAGATAGACTTCCAACGCCACAAGGATGACCTTCAAAGACTTGAGCAGGAGCTTTCACGTCTAAAATCATCTGCAGAGTGCACTGACTTGAATCATCAATTAAATACTTTACCCTTGGGAATGCCTGAGAAGACAAAGCCCCATGGAGAAACAATTGCTAGGCTGCTTCATGAGTTAGATAAACTGGAAGATTCATCTGATAAAGGAGCCAACTATGATAGAGAATGCATAATTTGTATGAAAGATGAGGTCTCTATTGTTTTTCTTCCCTGTGCCCATCAAGTTATGTGTGCCAGTTGCAGTGACAATTATGGAAAGAAGGGTAAAGCTACATGTCCATGCTGCCGGGTACCAATCGAACAGAGAATACGTGTTTTTGGTGCAAGTTCATAGCATTGGTTTGGTGTAATAATAAAAAATCTCAGGAGTTTCTTTTATTCCTTCTGGTTACTGAGGCAGCTTGCCATAATATATAATTCCCTTGAGACACTGTTGGTACTCCAACCGCACAAGTGTTTGAATAAAAACCAATCTTCTTTTAGTCTCATGCTTTTACATATACTTACCTTAAACGTGCTGCTGGGACTTGAGCACGACGGGGATGTACTTAAATAAGAGCCGAAGGCTCGTGCTTTTATCCAAAGACAAGTGAAATGTTTGCTTCACCTTATAGCTGCCATTAGCTTGAATTTTGTGGCATGTTAATACAACAGATTTTAAATGTTCATCGTCTGTTTAATGAAAAACCATTCAATGCAAGTGCAATATTGTTCCCTTGCACTCGGGTCCTAATGACCTCGTGTATGTCCTATTTTGGATGGTATGCGTCTCGTGGTGCCTGTACTTTGAGTCTGTATTTTACACACTAAAAACTGTGTACAACGATTTGGTGGCATTGACATGTTTATTAGAGTTTACCGTGTCAATGAATTTAATTTTTTTTTTTTATTTCTATGATTAAAAAATTCCTTAATGAGAGGGTTCAATGTATATTAAAAAAAAAATGTAAAATTTTAAGGGTCTCGATAGATAAAACATGTAAAATTCAGGCATTTTAGGATGTGTTTTTCTATTTTAATATTGAAAATGGTTTCTAGTTCTTGTAATTGAGCATGAATGGGAAATTATATTTTTTAGGGTATTTTAGTAATTTCACGTGAAAGCATTATGAGGGAAAATAAAGGAATTTAAAGTATCAAATGATGATTTAGGAGTGATTTTGATTAAATTAGAACTATTTGGGGTTAATCATATTTTAAATAATTTATTTTAGGGTTAGAAGGTTTAGAGTTGAAGTATTTAGAACTCTGTGTCTCTTTACTGACTGTGATATTTTATAAGTTAATATTTAATGAATATTTCATCGATCAAATCATCATATATCCGTTGGTAATACATGTGTTTGTTATAGTAAATATCACACAATTACTGTAAAGTTACTGCTTCTAATTTTAGCCTCTCGAAACTTGCTCCCAATTTGACTTTAAACATTATTTCCATCAATCATGTGGATTTAGTCTTGAACTAGTTTTTTATTCTTTTAGATGTCAGGTTCAGGGTCTGCATACATGCCAAAGTTTTGGGATCAATTGCAAAATGAAAGAATATTTGAACTCAAGTCCCTTCACATTGCACCTATTAAGAATGTTTATGCTACCACGACACTTTCCCTACTCTGTCAATGGTACTGGGTCATGCTTTAGCTAGTAAACTTGGGTATGTGAGTGTCTGTGTTTTGTACCTCAATCTTAATGAACATACTAAACTTAAACCTTTGTATTCACCTGTGTTGCTTTCATGGGTATAGAATAGACACAAAGTTTTCATTGTTGGGACTCTATCTCTTGTTGATTCACATTTCAAGGCACGCCATTTTTTTTTGGAATACACTATGTTTTCTACATATTTTCAATATTTCACAATTCTCTCTTCTCTTCCTTGCCATTCTTTTGTCAAGTTATTTCCTTCTTCTTTTTTTTTTTAATAAATTCTCTTGATGAACTCAATAATATTGCTCCTGCTTTTTGTCATATATATATTACTATTCTATAGACGGATCTATGTTAAGGTAAGAAGATACATGTCTGCCTTAATTTTTAAATTTTTTTAGGATAAATTACGGTTTAATTCTTAAATTTATTAAAATTAATAAAATGGTCATTCTATTTTAAAAAATTATTTTTTAATCCATAATAAAGTACTATTTAATTTTATTTAATTTCACTTTTTCTTTTTTGCCCTCTTAATTTTTAAATTTTTTAGGATAAATTATTATTTAATCCTTAAAATTTGCTAAAAGTAATAAAATAGGCATTCTATTTTTAAAACTACTTTTCTAGTTCCTAATAAACATTATCTAATCCCATTTTCTTTCACTTTTTTTTTTTTTATTTTGCCTTAATTTTCTTTCTATTTTTCCTTAATTTTCTTTTCCAATTTCCTCCATTTTATTAAAGGATATTGTAATGACTTTTGGTTATTTTTAATTGAAGTATATATTTGTTTGGTACTTTTTATAATTTTTATATTTTTTAAATAAATTTATTTCATTATCTTAATATTCTTTTCTAAAAATTTTACTTCAATTCCTGAATATGAGGAGTGTTCTTTTTCTAAAATTTATGTGTTTGCCCCTGACTCCTGCACTCGTCTTAAGAGGAGATACCTCTCCTATTTATTCAATTCCTCATTTCAATTATGTTGTTCCTCTAGTAGGGTAAGAGAAACTTCTCATCGTCTTTGTGATTTTAATTTTTCTTCTTTTTTTATCATTGGATGAGCCTCACTCTTACTGTGTGGCTAGTTTTGACTCTCCTTAGTTTCAAGTTATGGTTGAAGAAATTCAAACTTAAAAAAAAACTCATATTTAGGATTTTTTTTAATAGAAATCACCTAGTGTCCAGTCACTCAGTGTCTTTTTCAGGGATATAGGCTCTACTAATACTAGTTGATATATTTATAGGGATTCGAATTCGAGACACTACTCAAATAGTCAAGGTATCTATCATTCAGACCAACTAAGTATTGGTATATTTAAAATTTAATCGGTCTTTTTCTATGTAAGACTCCTATTGAGAGTAAATGGATAAACAAGATTAAGAGTCATTCTAATGTCTTTACAAAATCCATTTGGGTGCTAATTTTACATTCAGGAATATAACATTGATTATGAAAAAATTATACTCCTGTGGTCTATTTAACATTTTTTTTATAGTCTTTTAGCTCTTGTTTTAGTAAAAAATCGGTCTCTTTTTTAGATGGATATTAAAAATACTTTTCTTAATAGAGATTTAATACAAGTTTATATGCAACCTCCTCTAAAATATTCTCAACATATTAAAAAAAGTTTTTTATTTTCAGCTTATGCTCTTTATGGCTTTAAACAAGTTCTAGTGCATACTTTATAAAATTTTGCTCTACTATTACACAAAAAAGTTTTTCTTCTATTCCTTGCGATTCTGCTTTATTTATCAGACATATTGACAGTTATTATTCTCTTATTATTTTATATGGATGACATTATTACCGGTAATGATTCGTTTTTCAATTTTGAATTACAATAATATCTCGGTCAACACTTTTAAATGAAAGATTTAGATTTTTTTAGTTATTTTCTTGGTATAGAATTCTCTTTTAATTTTAGTGGATATTGTCTGTCTCATGTCAAGTATGCACCTTATTTGCTTTCCCAAGCTAGTATTATGTGTTCTGAAGTTGCTTTTACTCCTTTGGAATCTAGAGCATATTTGGTTTACTTTGGGATTAGGTTTAGAATGCAATTTTTATTGGAATAAGATTCCATTTCTTTTTTCTTTGTTTCACAAATAATCTATTTTTTTAATTTTTTACATTTGAATAAGTTCAATTTTTATTGGGATGGATAACTCATGTTAGAAATTTATTCACTAGGACTGTTTACTCTGATTGGCCATTCACCCATTTAACCATATGAGTTTGAGATCTACAAAAGTAAGACAACAATGAGAATGGATCCAGATTTTTCTGCTTCTTTACTTCATTGAATCTAAATATTGTGCACTTGCTAATGCTACTTTAGAATTATTAATCTTAATTATTAACTTACTCTTCTACATTGATAATAAGAGTCCTATATCAAATTACTTATAATGATGTTTTTCACAAATGCACTAAATATATTGAGAATGATTGTCACGTTATTCAACACCATATTATCTGTGGCACTCTTACACTTCTTTATATCTCTTCTACAGATCAATCTGTTGATATTTTCAGTTTTTCACTATAATTCATCTCTAATCATAACTTTAGGGTTTATGTTTTAACTTTAGGATAGGTTAGGTGTTTAGATAACTTTAGGGTTTATGTTTAGTTGAGTAGTTTAATAGGACTTTTACTTGTTTTATTAATTCGTTTATGTTCTTTAACCAAAAATCTATCTTGACTAACCGAACAAGACAGTTATTATAGTAAAAAAATAACTTAAATATTTACACATTATTAATTTTAATAATTAAAATAAAATATGATTAATTTAAAGTGTAAAATTTATCTCAACTGAAAAAGTGATGCATACCATACTTGTTGAGCCACGGCACAAATTTCGATCATGGTGGGCTTTAATGGTTTCAGCTCTTTCTTGTACTTCTGATGGTGGTGCAAAGATTGAAATGGCTGTGTATTTTTTGTGGTGGTTATGGAAGGCGAGGAATGATATGGTTTTTAATGGGAACCAGTGGTCTGTTGCTAAAATAATTTCAAAAGCGATGGCCACTGCGACAATGTCTTCTGCTACTGCTATGATAACGTCTTCTGCTGCTCAGGGGTCTTCTCTTGGGCCTCAGCAGTGGTGTCCTACAGTTTTCGGGATGGTTAAAGCAAACTATGATGCAGTAGTTAACATGGTGCGTAAAACATGTAGATTGGGAGTGATTTTGCGAGATAGCCATGATGATATTATTCAGGTTAAATTGCAGTAGATCATTTTGTTACTAATGCTAAGGTGATTGAAGCAATGGCTCTTAGGTTGGCTATGCATGTTTGTATCCTGTTTGGTTATGATGCAGTTATTTTTGGGGGATGCAAAAGTATTATAGATAGAGTTACACAAAAATTAACCAAACAAAATCAATCTAATTCAATCAAAAACAAAAATCATGATTTATATTATTTTATGGTTGGTTACGATTTTAAAATTTTTATGAATCAAATTTTTAATTTGATTTTAGTTTAAAAAAATAAAAATCTAATTAAATCGAACCGAATCGATAATATAATAAAATTATATTTTTTTAGATATGTACGCTAATACTCTTAAAAATATTTTTTAAAATAAGCTATTAATATTTTATTAATATCATGCTAATCTTTATTTTTTTATTCTTAATCTTTTATTTTTTATATCGGTAATACATGTTAAAGTTTTCATATAAATTAATAATATATTGTTAAATACGTATTAATTGGAGAGTTAGACTTATTTTTAAGTGGAATAATCCATTAATTACTTGGATCCATAGTAGAAGAGTATTTTTTTTAAAATACTCTAATAATTTTTTAGTTTTTCAAAATATGATTTTATTTTAATATTTCTTAAATATTTATATGATATCTTTAAATTTTTTATTTTATTTTATTTATTATTTTTGTCAAACCAACTATTTAAATCGAATCCAAATAGCTTTGGTTTTAATTTTTTTTTTTTAACATTACTTGTTTTATTTAAGAGTTGAAATATTTAAAAAAGGGTTAAAATTTTTTACTCTAAACCAACTAATTATAAGTTCATTGCAATATTTAGAAACACTATTCTAATTCTTAAATATACTAATATATTAAATAAAAGTCAAATTGATTAATAGTTATTTAGAAATTTTTTTTATCATGTGTTAAATAATTTTTTTAAAAAAATTAAGTTTATATAAAATTATGTTATAAAATAAGTTTATGTAAAGTCTTGTAATAAAAAAATTAAATTTATATAAAATCATTTAATCAATTTTTTTCACATTATTATGTTTCAGTAAAATTTCAATTATAAATTTATACAAATCATTATTTTTAATGTCTTTAATTTTTATTATTTTACAATTGGTCCACATATTAATAATAAACTTGATATATATATATATAATTAGTATAAGATAATATTTTAATTTAGTAAAATAATAATAATAATAACCCACATATATGTTAAAATATTTTAAAAAATACAAGTTAAATATAAAAATATAATCATAACTCACTCAAAACAAGAGTCAGCAATTAGTTATAAATTAATTAGTGCTTATGTATAAAGTTATAAGAATATGATCGCATCAATTTAATTTCAATATAGAAGTAAATTAATTTGACTATACAATGTGGAGTAGGACCACATTAATGTATGCTAGTCATTTGCTCTTAGAGTATAATTAGCAATGTAAGCATATAATATTATAATTGATATAGTCGCATAAATTTTAGTTTTAGAGTATGACCCAATTTAATTTGACTAGATAATGTAGATTACTTAGTCATGTAATATACAAATTATTTGAAATATAAATAATGCTGATCATATTATAAAGTAATATGTAAAATTGCATTAAAAGTAAAATAAATAAAAAATATTTATTAAGTCAAAGTGATTAAATAAATTTAAAAATAAGATAAATGAGTTAAAAATAAAAATTCTAATTTATTATTTGAGATGATAGTACTAGTAACAATATAAAACTCTATTAAAATCTTTATTTTTCTTCATTTAATTCATTTTTTATTAATTTATTTAAATTTATCTAACGTAACCATTAATAATTATATTTTATCTGAAATAATTATACATAATAAATATTTTTATGACATTCGTTAGAAAAATCAATAAAAAATTTTAAAAAATTAGTATTTTAGTGATATTAAAACAATTTATAAGGAATACAATTATTCATATCCAAACCAATTACCACTTACACACTAATGCAAAAGCTTAATATAATGCCATCACTAAACTTTATTAATATTTTTATAATTGAATTGGATTTGGATATTAAATTAAAAATAAGAATTTAAATAAATTGTAAATTTCATTCGATTTATGGGGATATTTTTAAAAAGTTTAATCAATCTGAAATATTTTTTAAAGACATTGAATTAATTTCATATACTATTTTAGTCATATTAACTACTGAGTGTCTAATTTGTGTCTAAGTATGAAAATTTTATTCTGTAAATAATTTTTCTTTATTTGTAATAGAGAAAATTAATTAAAAAAACATTATTAATCTAAAACTACTGTAGCTGCTGATCGAACTCAAGATCATTTTATGCTGATAAAATGATATATGTCTCTTTGTCTTTCACTAATTTTTTATGGGAACTACAGGCTACTAGTGATGGGTCTCATGAAGAGAGAGAGTCACACTTTAATAACTGTTTGTCAGAAAATTAAAAAAATTAAAGAATTATTTACTTATTCCTATTTCCACTTCTTACCTTTATTGAGCCATGAAAATATGGGTTTAATTGAGATATCAAATAACCCTCTAAAAGTAAAAAAGTTGACTGTAAAATCTTGGAAGGGTAAATTAAAAAATTGCAAGGGTAAATAATTCAAACAGACTGATTAATCGAATTAATTTAATCGTAATTCATGAGGTATAATAAATTAGTTCAATTAAAATCCTGTATTGTGTGTGACTTGTATTCAACCACTATTAAACCGTATAATTTTTAATTAAACTGAGTAGTTGAATATTGATATTATAAAATTTAATTTAATTTTTATATTTTTAGATGTTTTATGTTTATATTATTAAAGTCTATGGTCCATACACAAGTGAGTTTATAAAATAAGTAAGTGTTAAAACTCACTTATACAAAATTAATTGGCTTGTATTAGGTTCAACACTCATTCATTTATAAATTTTTTCCCAATATGCCCCTTAAATATAACCGGACTTGATTTATGGCCTAACATCAATAAAGTTAATTGATACTTGGCTATAAATAGACCGGCTGATATCTTTTCTTCATATTCGGTCAATTCAACAACAAAGTTGAATATAAATCTCAATATCTAATCCGCTTGAGTATAAAACTCTGATATCATATTAAAATTCATAAAATCATACATAAATGGATTTATAAATGAGCAAATATTAGAATTCACTTGCACAAAATCAATTGATTTATAATAAATTCAACATTCACTCACTTATAAATTTTTTATTAATTTTATTATTATTTAACGTAAACTATTTTTCTCAACATATATATAATAATTAAAAATATGTAATTTTATTATTACTAAAAACCAGCAGTTCAACCATTGAACTAATGATTGAACCAATTGAACCTTTATTTTTAATATTTACAATTCAAAGCTAAATTCAATTTTGATAACACTGGTTAACATATTGAGAAAAAGAAATGGGCATTTCTAATTATAAGGAAATGAATTATGTACATCCAGATGGCAAAATAGAGACTTCATATTAAGAAGTTGAGAGTGCACGAGACAAACTACACCACCAAAAAAAATAAAATAAAATAATAATAATAATAATCATAAATAAGGGGAACAGTTAAGCTAGCTGTAAACTGAGAACAACATACCCAGCTATAAATAATTGAAGTTAGGTTAACCATAAAACATAAGCCAAGAACCACAAGCTTTCCTTCTCTACGAAAGTGATTGTTATTAGGGTCTTCTATACCTGGATTTTTCTCGTGATTATTACAAACAGTGCTTGTGGCTACAAACCTATTAATTTCATCAATTGGGTCAACTAACGGTGCACCGTTGACCCAACCACTAATTTTTTTTACGACCTTTTTCCCTCCCCTTATTAATATTATCGCTGAAATAAAATATTAGAAGAGTGTTTGGATTTAATTCTCTAAAATTTATTTTGGTTAATAAAAAATTATTATTATTATTTTTTTAATTTAATGAATAAAAAATTATTAATTGACAGATTATTTTTGTCAAAATTTATTTTTTCAAAATCACTGAAATGGTGCTTAAAAAACACCAACTAAAAGCTAAATTTTATTTTTAGAGACCAAAATTTAATAATGGATTATCAAGTCAAACAATTATTTTTAAGTAATTTTGAGTGATTAATGAATTTTAAATTTTCAAATTGAAAATTCAGACACTCACTATTTTAGTGACATGAAAAATCATCACTAAGTTTATGACTTTGATAATAAAATTAGAAGAAATAGAATTAACCATTGTATTTAATTAATTAATAAATAAATTTAAATATATTTTTATACATGTTATATATTTTAATCAAAATTTTAAGTCGGCCGAAAATTTAATAAATATTAAGTGGATTGAGAATTAAAAATTAATCAAAAAACATGAGAGAGAATGACAAAAATAAAAAAGGTAACACTTAAAATCATATAAAAAATTAAATTTAAATATGAAAATTACTGAATTTTTTTTTGAAGTGACACGAACTTTTAGGTTATTCCGTCCCTGAATATTATCAATATTTCTTATGCTATTTTTAGTTATAAAATGTATGTGCATTATATTTCAATTTGTGTAAGTGCATGTATATCGCTTCAATTGACAAAAGCTTCAGAATTCACCACTATTTTAAGATACTTTACCTTGATGATTACATCTATTTACATGTATAAATCTAACAGTTCTATAGTCATGTCAAATTAGTTAGGGCCATTTTCATAGTTTAACTTTGATTTGGTGTAATTAATGAGAAATTGAGTAGTATCCAATATATTAGGCAAAAGTCATTAGTTTGGGCGGGATTTTGCTGAGTGTAATTGCGACTGCGCAACAAGAAGGAAGTAAATTGCCTAATTGTTACTATCATGCATGTTATTTCACATTTGATTATGAAACCGATGCTTTAATTAAATACTATCACTTATAAATATTGAAATTGAAATTAACAGTATTAATTTAATATCATTTGATATATATTTATATAGTTATATATTACTAAAATTAACAATTAATAATATATATAATAATAAATTAATAATATATATATTTTAGTGATTTGTACAATAAGTGTGATTAATGTGATTTTATACATCAGACGACACTAATACTATTTTTAATATTAATTTTTTTACTTTTAATCCCATTTTAGTCACTCCAATATAAAAAAAAAAAAATTCATTAATTTATAAAAAAAATTTCACTTAATATACTCAAATTCAATTTTTTTTAAAAAAATTTCTCAACCTGCTCAAAATTTAGCTTCGTCCTTTATTTTAGTCGTCTTATATACATGTTAAAATGGATTAACTATAGTATTGTCTATTAATAAACTTAATTATTATTATTATTATTTTAAAAAAGCATTAAAATATTAAATTAATTTAACATTTTGAATTGAATTTTTCTAGGAATAGCAAGATGTGCAACTGCTATAGAGTCGTAGCACCTCGATATTTTATTATTTTTCTAAATATATATTTAGTTATAATTTATTTCATTGTAAAACATAAATACAAATTTATTATTTTTTTTTCATTTATCTTCTATAATTACACTTTCAAATTTTCTAGAGCTAATTTACGAAGTAAAGATGCAATATGATGAATCCTAAATCATTTTCTATATATATTTCTATTTACATTTTGTATATATTTCTATATTTATTTTTTAAATTTCATTCTCTTTTGTAATTTTATATTTACATTCCAATATTAATTTTTAATTTTAGATCGTCTAAATATCACCCCAAAATCTATTAGATGCCACGGCCTATATTTTCTTTTTCTCCAGCCATCACACCTTTGCTATACCTCAGATTTTCCTTTTGATTTATTGGTTTGCGTTCAACGAGTATCACCCATCATATTCACGCTAACGTAACAGTCCTTTTCCATTAGCTGTTTAATAAAATAATTAATCAACTATATACATATATATATATGAAACTTGTAATAAGATACAGTTCATCCGTTGGGAGAAAATTAGTCTATTATATTTTTATCAAAATTAAAAGAAAGATTAATTTAGTTAAAATAATAATTTTTATTTAATATTTTTTATAAATATCATTCTCTTATTTTAATAAATGATTGCTTTAAAAATAATTATTATTTAATTTTTATATAAAAACTAATAGAATTTTATTATTAATTAAAATGCTAGCAATTCAATTCTTTCATTGTTTATTGGGAAATATGAAAAAGTGCATGTATATTTTGGTTAATAATCCAATAAAATTAATTAATGATTTATTGATAAAAATATTGTGTATTAATAATGACATATATTAAATAAGAATATATTAATAAATTAATAAATTAATTACCATTTGAAAAAGGAACGTGACATATAATTACAGTTCGGATCTCTAATCTTATTTTCTAAAATAATATTTTTCTTTATATGTTATGTTATTTATGAAAATATTTATGAAAAATATTAACTGCTACATAGTATATAAAGAAGAATATAGGATAAAATATGAGATACAATGAGACAAAATTTGGACTTTTTGAATAAAAAGAATATTATTTTGACATTAATTTAATCAATAAATTTTTGGTTCACTGATATCACGAGTCATTGTGAACTATAAAGTTAATTAAAAAATATTAATGAATTCAATTAATAAGTGGCATTTATTTATTGGCTGGGTGAATAACTGGAGACATAATTAAGTAAAAAGTCTAATATTAATATAATATATATATATTTTTTACTTCACATTTCACATTAGATTTATATATATATACTAATCATAGGTAAGACTTACTCAGCCTGAACAACATTGCTATGGTTTTTGTTGTAATATACAATACCTGCCACAAGGCTCCTTTGAAATAATGTGATTCTATTTGCTGGCAAATTATAGAAACCTCTAATCACCGCCACCAGCAAGAAAACAAATATATATATTTTGTTAGCTGACTTAAGTTTCCTCTTTTTATTGACTATTACATTAATGAAAGCAACCCATCTTTAATATCTAAGCACTTTTTAACGCAAGACATGTGAATATTGGGAAGAAACTCATCACCCTCTTCATATAAAGCAACCTTTTTGCCTCTTTAGAGAAAGTTGGAGTTCTCATATCACAGTAAAACTCCCAAGTTGGTAAACAAAAAATATCAGCCATTTCTTTAATATTTTTTTAAATTTCCATCTTCGAGGGCTGTCTGATTGTGTTCTCTCCAAGGCAAGTAGGCATTGAAATGGCTATGGATAATGAGAAGTGGAAGAAAACCATTCATATTTTGGCTAAGAAAATGAAGAGGTTTCCTGGTTTTCTATGGCAAACAACTTGGAAAGTTGGTCGAGATGATCCCCGGAGAGCCATTCATGCTTTGAAAGTTGGTTTAGCATTGACCTTAGTCTCCTTGTTGTATCTGCTTGAGCCACTGTTTGAAGGGATTGGACAAAATGCTATTTGGGCTGTTATGACAGTTGTTGTTGTGCTAGAGTTCACTGCAGGTAATTAGCCTGAGTACCTGCTTCGTAAGTACAGGAGATCAGAAATTGAAATCTTGTACCCTTTAATTTACCATATATATATATATTTATTATCTTTAATTAAGTTTTGTATATATAGAATTAATTTCGTTTTTCCTGATTATTAATCTTGATCCTTCAACGCAGGAGCTACATTGTGTAAAGGACTTAATAGAGGATTAGGTACCCTTGTAGCAGGAATACTGGCGTTTGCTATTGAGTATATTGCACAGAAAACGGGACAGGTCTTTAGAGCTATTTTTATTGGAGCTGCAGTTTGTCTAATAGGTAAGTTTCTGCTTTCTGTTTACTACTTTAATGCCCTTTTATATTAAGTTCACTTTGAGTTATAAACATTGCAACAAACCCTAATTCTCAATTATTGAATATTTAATTTGATTTATTACATTTAATTAATACAACAAGAACGAATTAATAATTAATTAAGTTTTATTCTAATCGTTAATTTTTTTGAGGAAGTTTACTTTTTTTTTTTTTTTTTTAGTAATTCTTATTAAAAATAAATGAATAATTATAACCTAGGAAGAGCTCTAGCATCAATTTGCCTATAGAGTCACTGCTTAAGAAATAAAGGATCATTGCTAAGATAATCATCGCATAAAATTTTCCTATCCACCAACAATACATGAAATCACTTCATGGGTGACACCTAAATATTGTCACAAAAAAACTTTTGTTACAATAAAAAATTGTCATGAGTTGTAGTCTATAACTTTGCCGCTAAAAGACAAAGGTATGTGTGACAATTAAAATTATTGTGGATAATATACACTCAGTGATAATAAATTTATTGTCAAGCAATATAATTTTATCAAAAAGTGTTATTGTGACATAGTAGGCTCATGAGCTGCCCAATTAATCCCGAGAGGGACATAGTACTTGAATGAAAAGGAGCAGATAATTGCAAAATATGATAAGAACAAGACCAATAATTACCTCGCATCTCCTTCAAAAATCACCTGTTGATATCCATTTGGGATACACGCCTACACAGATAGAGCTTGTTTACTTTAGTATTCAGCTATTTAATTTTTTAATAAAATAAAGAGTTTTTTTTTACATAACAAACTTTTTCTTTTCCTAATTGTATATGTACTGATTGAACACAATATGATATACTATTTTACACATTTGATGAAGACTTACTTATTAATTATAGTTTGAAAAATGTAAAGGTGATCCAATAATACAAATTACTGTTTGTATTCTAATTTATATACGATAATTAATATTTTTGTTAACTTCTGATATTTTAGACTTTTATTAATTTTGTTCATAAAATTAACCGAATTAAATTAGTACTACAGACCATAAGGTATTTCTCCCCTTTTGATAAATCATATTAAATTGATGAAATCTCTATTATAATAATGAATGGAAGGATTTAAACCGATAATCCCCACTCCCTTGCACCTTGAAATTATAAAAAACCCAATCATATCATACTCTAGAAATTAGGATTTCACGTTTGAGCTCCCAATCGCATGTTTAATTAATTTATTTTTTAGAGTAATATTTTAAAATTTAGTGATTAGCGATTAAAATTATAATTAAAATGCTGAAAATTAAAATTTTTAATTATTAATTTTAAATTAATTACTTATTTCCAATTGTTGAACTAAATAGATTTACAGTTTAAAATTATAACTGAAATATTAAAAATGAAAATTTTAATTATTAGTTTTAACCGTTAGTTTAATCATCAATCCTTGACCCAAACATGACTTTATTTATTTATTTTTAACATCAAACTTTTTTTTAACATAAAATATATTATATACTCTATAAATATTATACTAAGATGATGTCATATTATCTTACTAATTATTAGCTTTGATTATTTCAATAACTTTCCTAATTATTATTTTATTTATTAATCAACAAATAATTTTGAATTTGAATTTGAAATTGGCAGGAGCTGCAGCAACATACATTAGGTTCTTTCCCTATGTGAAGAAGAACTATGATTATGGAGTTGTGATATTTCTGTTGACCTTTAATTTGATAACAGTATCAAGCTTCCGCGTTAGCAATGTATTGAAGATGGCCCATCAACGCTTCTACACCATTGCCATTGGCTGTGGTGTTTGCTTGTTAATGAGTCTTTTCGTTTTCCCAATTTGGTCAGGAGAAGATCTCCATAATTCCACTGTGTTAAAGCTTGAAAGTCTAGCTAAATGTATAGAAGGTATGCATAATATACTGCACACTAATAACTCATTTTTCTCTTTTTTATTTTTTCTTTTATTTAAATGGAAGACAATTATATTCATAAAATATGTTGGATTTATATTAGATCTAATATATTTTTTCGATTTAATAAGTATCTTGCGTTCAAATTGAGAAATTTTATGACTTAAATCTTTATTATTTTCTTATCTGGTTAATTTAGTATTACTTATATAATTTTTATACAAAAACATTTTGTAGCTTGTGTTAATGAATATTTTAGTGATGCCGAAAAAGAGACTATTCACGATAAATCATCTGAGGATCCTATTTACAGAGGTTACAAGAATGTATTGGATTCAAAATCACAAGATGAAACTTTGGTGAGTTTATTTATACCCTTAGATAATTGAGTATGTTTGGTAGGTCATAATGTAATGTAATCAAATGTATTTTTAGTGTATATATTATACTAGAGATATATTTGATTACATTACATTACGGTCTATCAAACATATCCTTAAATACTTAGTAGGCAAGTTCTTGATGGGACATTTTTCGCCATTGGAATTATTTGCAGGCATTACATGCAAGTTGGGAGCCTAGGCACTCCAGGCACTGCAGATACCCTTGGCAGCAGTATGTCAAATTAGGAGCTGTTCTACGCCATTTTGGTTACACTGTTGTAGCTTTACATGGATGTCAACAAACAGAAATTCAGGTAATTATTAACATTCAAAACATTTATTTGAAGTCTCCTCCGGTTTGCTATGGAATTGAGGATGGAATGCAATTTTTGAAAGTCTCATTATTACTTAAATTTGTCTCAATATTTTCAATTATGTTGTATTTTCGTCAATTATTTCCTAATTTCAAAATTTGGTACCAATTATATCGCAAATTAAAATTAAAATAATATATAATTTTTTTTTATTTTATAGTTAATTAGAAGACCAAAGGTTAAATTGAGTCTTAAAATTAGGATTAATTCTATATGGTTTTATGATAAAAAAGTTAGAATCTCCACTTTGAAAATCGAATAAATTAATTCGGAAAATTTCATTCCATCATCTACTTGGTCGAGTCATTCCATTTCTAAAGTGAATGAAATATGCCCTAAAATTGAATAAATTAATGCTAGTACTATTTCACAATACTGAATTTGAATTATAATTTGTGATGATACCCTAGACCCCGAGATCTTGCCGTGTCCTCTTCAAAGATCCATGCATTCGCCTAGCAAGTGAAGTATCAAAAGCACTAATGGAACTTGCAGATAGTATAAGAAAGCACCGGCATTGTTCGCCTGAGATACTCTCCGATCATCTTCACGAGGCATTACAAGACCTTAACACAGCCATAAAATCACAGCCAAGGCTTTTTCTAGGCTCCAACAGGAACCAAGCAACAAACATGCTAGCCCTAGCAGCTGCACATGCTAGACAAAAGCAAGAAAAGGATAATAATCATCAGGGAGTCTCATTATCAAGTGTAAAAACTGATAGTTCTGCTTTGCTAGAATGGAAATTTAAAAGGGGTAATCAAGATCAGCAATCAAGAGAATCTGAAAGAAAGGTTTTAAGACCACAATTGAGTAAAATTGCTATAACAAGTCTTGAATTCTCAGAAGCACTTCCTTTTGCTGCTTTTGCTGCTTTGCTTGTGGAGACGGTTGCTAGGCTAGATAGAGTAATTGAAGAAGTTGAAGAGCTTGGAAGAATAGCTTGCTTTAAAGACTTTAAACCTGGTGATGAGGTTGTTGTGAACTTGGAGAATCCAAAAGTGAATGTTATCCAAAATCATATGCCTTCTTCTGATGGGGCAGAGTGATTTTGTTAGTGGTTAATCATTGGCTATATATGATATGGTCTTTTATCATGTATGGTAAGCACCCAAAAAAAAAAAAAAAAAACTATATAGATGTCTTTTTTTTTTTCTTTTCCTTCTTTGGATGAGATTATTTCAGTTTCTATATTTCCATTCATGAAATTTTAATTTGCATGATACAAAAGCGTAGATAACAGGTTTGACATAATTTTATTCTGTCAATATGTGGGTTCTAATTGGCTTTTCTTATTTTTGTATTAGATGAATATTTCCATTGTGTTGAGGATTATTTCTTATGTAGTGTAGAGTTATATATTTTAGTTGAATGAAAATTTCTTTGAAGGGGTTACTTTCAAAGAAATTCTTTATAAATTTATAAATAGGAACTTAATAAAAGAGATTCTTTATTTTTGGTGAACATAAGAAGAAACTTGTATGAATAAGCAGCTATCCATCAGACTATAGACCGAATAATTTACTCAATTAAAATTAAAGTAATCCTTTCTTCAACTTGGTATTAATCCAAAGTAATTTTTTTATTTCTTTTTTCTATAAAGATAAAAAGAGATGCGGATTTAACTCCTTATTAGATGTATATGTATATGTGAACATAGGGATAAATGATATTCCATACAATATGAAATCTCCTCCATACACTATAGAATTTCCTCCAGAACAAACACAGGAGAGTCCAATGGATATTGATCCTCCTTTTTATCCAAAAAATATCAAACAACTCAAGTACATGGTTCTCTTCAGATGATATTCCACCATCTCAATACCCAGACAAAATCAAAGAAGTTGGTGCTTGGTTAGATGTCCAAGTAGCTAGGCTAGACTCAAAAGGAGGGTGTATTGGATATGAAAAATTAAATATTTTAATGAATTTAAAAAGTCAGGTAGTATTTGATAATAATTTTGAAAAATTTTACAAAAATTAAGAAATATTCAATTAAAACTTTTAAAAACTTTAAAAAAGTATATAAAAATTAGGGGTATTCAATTACAACTTTTATAAAATCTATAAAAGTTAACCGGTATTCAAAAAGTTAGTAATTTTTATAATTAATATATTTTTGTATATATTTATTGACTTTTATGTAGTGATATAGATAAAAACAGAGATATTGTTATTTTTACAACCTGTATTGCTATTGTCACAGCCTAATAAATTTATTTTATTTCATTAATTAGCTGTAACAATAAAAATATAGACTGTAGAAATAATAATACCCTAAAAAATCTCATTTTTTTAAAGATTTTAGCATACTTTTTTTTCAAGATATAAAATTTTGGCTAAAAAAAAATTTCAATATTTCAGTGAAATTTTTTTTATTATTATTATGTTATCCATATTTTTTTGTTGATTCATTGAGATTTTTTACATGTTATTTTTTGAACAAATTAAAATAATTTGTCCAATCTTTTCTGTTAAATTTAATATTGTAAAAATTAATTTATTTTTATTGTTTATTTTTTCACTTTCCCTTGAAAAATATATTACAAGCATCCAAATTAAATTCGTATTGAATCTCACTTTCTAAGCATTATTTTTTAATCAAATTTAAGTTTAAATAATATTTATTTCCTAATATCAATTACTAGTGCACTGTTAAAAGTTTAGTTATTCGTATAGTATAAAAGCCTTATATATCAACAATAATATTTTGTTTGTTGAAATAAAAAAATAAATGAAATAAGATTTTAAAATTTTATTTCAAAATTTTATTTTTAAATAATTAAATAAAATTTATTAATTAAATTAAAAATTACTGTAAATTTATGGAGGAATGAATAGAGAAATATTGAATGTTAAAATGTTATTTCAATTAACTTTGTTACTTGGGTTGAATAATATATTTTAATTGAAAGCTTCTACTTTTATTTATTATTTCAAACATTTTTTTTATTACATGAGAATTATAAATTTATTATATATTTATATAAAATAGATATTAGAAATTTATGATACTCTATTAATATCTATAAAAGTCTATTAATATTCATAAATATTTTTTAAAATAAAGTCTTTAAAAATCATTTATAAATTTAATAATTTCGCAAAAATCATTAAAAATTCATTTATTTTAAAACAATATATAAATATTTTTAAAGGCATTAATTGAATACATTCCGATTAGTGTCATTGAAATTTTTTTTCGCAGATGTGTTGACAAGCTACAAGAGTGATATCTTTATCTCAATGATATGACAAAAGCACAACGTTTTAGCTGTAGAGGAATTCTTGTATTTATTAAGCCTTGTTTAATTGTAAAAAACATAGCATATTTTTCAAAAAAAGTACTCTAAATAAATAAAAAATGAAATTTAGTATTTATTCTAAATGAAAATTTTGAAAATAATTGTCCAAATTTTTTAAAATCATACTATATTATGGAAAATTACTTTATGATATTTTTCACTCTTCTTTAAAATAAATATTTATGAAAATAATAATTATATATTTAATAAAAAATAAATCTTTTGAAATAAAAATGAAAATGGAGAAATAGATAATACTTTAAATGGAACAAAATTTTATCATATTTTTTTATTTTTTAATTTTCAATTTGAAAAATAAAAATACAAAAAAAAAAAAAAAGGAAATGGAAATGAAAATTAGAAAAAGAAAATAGAATATTTTTCATAACTTAACAAGACCTTATTATTTTCATATGGCATTTGTTGGAGATATTGTTGATGATGTAAAAAAAAAAAAAAAAAAAAAAAAAAAAAAAAAAAAAAAAAAAAAA
>CANXYC010144429.1:0-14212 GCA_948193065.1 Aleurites moluccanus
TGTTATAACTTTCTAGGGTATTACAAATCCCCCTAGGTTTGTGTCACGACCCGATTCCCGCAGTCGGATCGCGATGGTCTTAGGGCATGGGAGATGCCAATGGCGACCGGCACCCGTAGAACCCAGTATCACATACAATTATCAAATACTATCAATTAATTTAATATCCTAGAAAGTTATAACTCATATGCAAGATTTAGTTCTCAGTATGTGGTTCAAAAGTCTTAAAATTATGGAAAATAATTTTAGAGACACAGTTAGAAAGCAAACTAATTACTTTTTCGAAAAGCGGCGGTATCGAGAACACTGCCGAGAAATTAGTTGTCTGGTCAACAAAAGAATTTCTGAATTTGAATAGGGGGTAAAAGATCACCTTAATGTATGAATAATTTTGGAAAAAAGAAAGAAGTGAAAAACATTTAGGAACACTGAAAAAGTAACCAATGGCAAAATGGTAAATAAAAGGAACTTTAAGGTGAATAGTGGAAATTGGTCCATCGGAGTTACAGAATGACTTTGAAACCATTTTTATAAATAAGTATATATTAAAATAAGCTTATTACTTTCCCACTTTGAAATTCAAATCTTGACAGAATTGACAAAATAAATTACAGAATAAGTTGGGGTCAAAACCTAATTACTTGAAAACTTAAGGACCAAAATATAATTTGCCAATTGATTTTAGTATAAAAGAAGCACTTAGAAAATTTTGGCTCATCTTCTTCTTCATTTCTCTTATTGGCCGAACCACTCACCATTCTTTCTCCCATCCATTTATTCATCTTTTCATCCAAAAACCTTAAGAAAATTCATAGAAAAAGTGAGATTAAAGCTTGTTCTTCCATTCCCCACCTTTGATTTGCTTGGAAAGCTAAAGAAAATCAAGGAACTTTGGCTAGAAGATTTTGGCCACTTCATCCTATCTAGGTAAGAAGTTTATTTGTTTGATTTAATGGTTCATTTAGATGATTTAGGAGTTGAATTTGATGGGTTTTAGGTTAGATTGCATCAATTGATGCAACTTGATGAAAATGCCTAAATTACCTAGCTTGTTTGAAGTTGTATGACAGGGTTTGATGATTTAGTGTTAGTTAATGTTAATTGATGTTAGAATATATCAATTAGAGGTTAATAGGTAACTAATTGATGGATTGTTTGGTGTAGAATTCAAGTTTTGGCAAAGTTAACCTAATTGCCTCCATTGAAGAAAAGTGGTGGAATTGAATTTTCTAAAGCATTTGGAAAGCTTAGGTGAGTCTTATATGCATCAATTAACATTTCTAATGCATTGGACTTGAAATTGGAAACCATATATGGAAGCATGTTTTTGGCCGAACCCTTGTTACTATTCACATGCCTTAGTTTTATTTGATTTTTGCCTTTAATTCCTTAGCCAATTTGATTCAATTTGTGTTGTTTAATCTTTGATTAATTGATACCTATGTTATTGTTGCCAATGTGCCTTATTGTTGTTTGAAATGGGCAAGTCTAATTTGCACCATAACCTAACCATTTGGCTTGCCAAATTATGCCCACCAAGTATTTGATAAAATGCCTAGTTCATTTTGTGTTTGGCCTATTGCTTTGTATTCCATAGGCCTACCATTTGAATGTCATTGTCGCCAGCGACATTGGCATGTCAATTGGCCCGCTGATTTTTTTTGCCGAACTAACTTTTTTTTCATACCTTTTTTGTTTACCATACCGCCTATCGTTGATTATATATCGTATATAGCTATGCCATTGATTCAATTGCTATTTGATTTTAAAAATATTGAGTTATTGCCATTGAAGATACTATTATTGAATAATGGTGTCTATTGATATGATGTTCATTGTATTGACCTAAATGTGGTTTGATAGAGCTGTTGATCCGACAGGGCAGTGGGTACATACTGTCAGCAATGTGCACATTGATATTGATACCCTAGCTGGAAATGGTTAATGCACATTGAGTAGAGGACCACCAGTGGTACGGTCTACACCTGCTTATTCACAGGGTTCCTCTAGACTAGCAGCACAGATGCCTGGTGTGCCAGTTTATGGGTTCTGTGGACGGAGGCACGGAGGGGAGTGTTGGTTACAGTTAGGTGCCTGTTTGAAGTGTAGGCAGCATGGTCACTTCATTAACAAATGTCCATTATGGGGTGAGCAGCAGTAGCCATCTGCTACGGTTTCTCAACCGATGGTATAGATGAGTCAGAATATGGGTAAAGAGGCTTTAGGCAGAGGAAGACAGGCTCCCAGTGGTAGTCAAGCCCCAGCTAGTAGGGGTCAGGGCAGAGTGTTTGCAGTCAACACCCAGGAGGCCCATAGATCAGACAATGTGGTCACATGTACTATTCTGATTCAGAATGAGATTGCATATGCTTTATTTTATTCGGGTGCTACTCATTCCTTTGTGTCACCACACTTTGCACCTAAATTGAATAAGGAAAGGAAATTGTTAGATATACATTTGATGATTGCTACTCTTATGAGTGAGAGTGTTGATGTGGACTTTTATTATCCTGACTGTGTGATTGAGATTGATGATAACATATTGCGTGCTGATCTGATTGAGTTTCCTATATTAGAGTTAGATGTTACTTTGTGTATGGATTGGCTTACGAGGCATAGGGCAACTATTGACTGTTATCGAAAGAAGGTCAGGTTCCAGCCTGAGGGGCAACCAAAGTTTGAGTTTCAGGGTGATATACAAAAGTTTTGGGTTAATCTGGTTTCTACTATCCAGGCCAGAAGGATGATTGGGAAAGGTTTTTCAGCCTATTTGGCACATGTGATAGATGTACAGGAGCCTTCTATACAGCTTAATCAGATACCAGTGGTTCAGGAGTTTCCTAATGTATTTCCTGAGGAGTTACCAAGATTACCCCCAGACAGAGAGATTGAGTTTGAGATTGAGGTACATGCAGGCACTGATCCTATATCCATTCCTCCATACAAAATGGCTCCAGCTGAATTGAAGGAATTGAAGGTACAGTTACAGGAGCTATTGAATAAAGGGTTCATCAGACCGAGTAGTTCTCCTTGAGGTGCACCGGTATACTTTGTAAAGAAGAAAGATGGCTCTTTGAGGATGTGTATAGACTATAGGCAGCTGAATAAGGTGATAGTGAAGAACAAGTATCCATTGCCTCGGATGGATGACTTGTTTGATCAGCTACAGGGTTCTAGCCATTTTTCGAAGATTGATCTGAAGTCTGGGTAATACTAGTTGAAGATTAAGAAGGGTGATATACCTAAGACTGCTTTCAGGAACCGATATGGGCATTATGAGTTTTTGGTATTGCTATTCGGGTTGACCAATGCACTGGCTGCTTTCATGGATCTGATGAACAGGGTGTTCAGGTCATTTTTAGATAAGTTTGTCATTGTATTCATTGATGACATACTTATCTATTCTAGGAGTGAGAAGGAGCATCTGAGGATTGTATTGCAGACACTTCGAGAGCATTGGTTATATGCTAAGTTATCTAAATGCCAGTTCTAGCTAACCAAAGTGTTTCATTAGGCATATGATATGTAAGGATGGTATCAAGGTGGATCTTTAGAAGATTGATGCGGTTGCTAATTGGCCTCAGCCTACTAGTGTTTCAGAGGTTCGCAATTTTCTGGGTATGCCTGGATATTACAGGAGGTTTGTGAAGGATTTCTCCAGGATTGCAGCTCCATTGAATAGATTGATGCGGAAGCAGGAGCATTATTTATGGACTGATGAGTTTGATCGCAGTTTTCAGACTTTGAAGTATTGCCTCACCAGTGCTCCAGTGTTAGCATTGCCATCAGAGGGGGAGAAATTCACGGTGTATTGTGATGCTTCTCAGATTGGATTGGGGTGTGTATTAATGCAGAATAGGAAGGTAATTACTTATGCTTCTCGTCAGTTAAATAATTTGGAGATGGCAGCTATAGTATTTGCATTGAAGATTTGGAGAAACTACTTGTATGGATCGAAATGTTAGATATATACTGATCATAAGAGTTTACAGTATATATTTCAGCAGAAGGATCTGAATGTTTGACAGCGTAGATGGGTGGAGCTACTTAAGGATTATGACTGTAAGATCCTTTATTACCCGGGTAAGGCCAATGTAGTGGCTGATGCACTGAGCAGGAAATCCATGGGCACTCTAGCTCATATTGTGGTTGGCAGGAGGCCTTTGATCTGAGAGATGAGAGATTTGGCAGATATGGGAGTGGAGTTAGATTTGGGATCTCAGGATCGAAACCAGGCTCTGATAGCCCAATTTCGGGTGAAGTCACTGTTACTTGATAATATTAAAGTGGCTTGGGATAGGGATCCTTTGTCATGATCCAGTTTTTCGGACCGCGACGGTCCTAAGGCACGGGAGATGCCAATGGCAACCGGCACCCGTAGAACCCAGTATCACATGCATCATCTATAAACCTCAATATTTTATTCATATTAATTAATTACTAGTCATTCTATTAACCTGTCATACATTCTGTAATTATTCTGCAGTTGGCTGTAATCCTCAATTATCACAATATCATATCATGCATCATCATATAACATCATCAATATAATAATATCATCATCATATACATGTTCATTTCCTAGCTAACCCGTACATACCTATGGAGCAGCTAGATAATGAACACCAAAAATAATAATAAATCATAATACATAAATGTAGAAACTATACATCAGAAACTGTAGCAGATATCCCGAAATGACAGAAGACAGGAATCTGCAATCTACTCTTCTCCTGAAATGGGCAAACAAATGAAACGGCTGAGTATAAATGATACTCAATGAATTTACATACATCACAATAAATAATAGGCATAAATAAATAATGGTATCAGTCACTGGAATAATAATATACAGTATGGATATCAGGGTACAGTAATGCCAAAGAAATAACATATAGGCTCAGTTACATATGGAAAGACAGATAATGAGATGGACAGTATGAAAAGAAATCATACAATCTCCAGTCAGTCAATATGGACCATGTAGGTCTTCAGTATCAATGAGCATAAGGCTGATCAGGCCCCATGGCCAGGACCATAACCCCTCCTAGCTAGGGTAACAGTAATACAATGTGCACAAGATCAACAGTATTTCCCCACTACCCTGTCGAATCGGTAGCTCTGCCAAACCATATCAGGGTCAATAATGAGGGATACCATAAGCAACAATGGCATCCAAATAACAGTCAATACAAAAACAATCAGTTTGGTATCAATCAGTATAATATTCAATATGCTCATTGGCAATGCCATATACAATATACAATTAACAATAGCAAGTTGGGCAATAAGGAAAAGCAAGAAACAAAAGTTGGTTCGGTGGCCGAAAATGGTAGGTCAATTGACATGCTAATGTCACTGGCGACAATGGCATTCAATTGGTAGGCCTATGGCATGAAACCAATAGGCCAATGGCAAATGAACTATGCATTTCATCGAACACTTGGTGGGCATATATTGGTAAGCCAATAGGTTATGTTTTGGTACAAAATTGACTTGCTCGTTCAAACCAACAACAAACCATATTGTCCAACAAATCATAGATATCAAAGAAACACAATTAAACAAGGTTAAAATGGCAAGGAAAATCAAAGGAAAATCTAGCAAAAACATAGGCATACTTAGGCACACATGGTTTGGCCAAGGTAGGTTTTCCAAGGATGAGTTCCAATCAATAATTCAATCAATTATACATGTTAAATGATGCAATATAAACTCACCTAAGCCTCCAATTAGCCAATGCACACTCTAATTCCACCAATTCCACCGAAATTGCCAAAAACGCTTACTTTGAAAACCAACTTTGAGCAAACTCCAATTTTACATCAATTTATCCATCAATTAGCTATCCATTCATATCCAATTAATCATTTCTAACATCAATTAACAATTCCTAACACAAATTCAACATATCAAATCTTACAACTTCAATTAATCAATACAATTTGGGGATTTCCATTCAATTGGATAAATTGGAGCAAAATAACCATAAACCCATTTAATTGAACCTAAATAAACTCTAAATCATCAATCAAACTAAAGAAAACAACTTTATTACCTCTAAGTCACCAAATGGTCGAATCACCCTTTGAGTTTTTCCTCCCAATCCTTTGCTCCTTCCTTCAAATTAATGATAGAAATGGCTAAAGCTAGATGAGAGCTTAATTTTTCTATCAAATTTCTTACGATTTGGTTAAGATTTGATGAAGAAATGAGATGGAAAATGGATGAAGATGGTTCGGAAATACTAAAGGAAGAAAGGAAATGGATGAGCCGAAATATGCTAAAGCAAATTAATAGGAAAAAATCAAATGTTAAATTATAACTAAACCCCCAATCTTTCATCCTTTACACTTTGGTCCTTAAATCTTCTGTAATTTATTCTGACAATTCTGTTAGGATTTATATATCAGAGTGGGGAGTGAATATGCTTATTTTAATTTATACTTATTTATAAAAATAGTTATGGAGTCATTTTGTAACTCCGACCAACCACTTTCCACAATTCACCTTGAATTTCCATTTATTTATAAAAATGTCATTACTTACTTTTTCAGTGTTCCCAAATAATTTTCACTTCTTTCTTTTTACCAAAATTAAACATAAATTATGGTCATCTTTTACCTCCAGATCAACTTCAGAAATTCTTCCGTTGACCGGACTCCTAATTTCTCGGCAGTGTTCCCGACACCGCCAGCTTTCAGAAAAGTGTCAAGTTTACTTTCTAATTGTATCTCTAAAATTATTTCCCATCATTTCAAGACTAATGGACCACATACTGAGAATTATTTCATGCATATATGTTATGGCTTTCTAGGGTATTACATTCTACTACCCTACAAATAATTTGTCCTCGAATTTAAATAGAAACATACCTCAATGCTGAAACAGGGATGAATATCTGCTCCGCATCTCCTGCTCGCTCTCCTATGTACACTCCTCCATGGTCTGGTTCCTCCATAGCACTTTTACCATAGGGATCTCTTTGTTCCGGAGCTTTCTGACCTGTCGATCCACAATCTCTACAGGTAGCTCCTCATAAGACAAATCCTCACTGAGATCCACATCCTGTATCTCCAAAATGTGCGATAGATCCGACACATATTTTCGCAGCATCGATATATGGAAGACTGGATGTACGTGGCTCATATTGGGTGGAAGAGCCAATCTATAGGCCACACTGCCAATCCGCTCAAGTATCTCAAACGGGCCTATAAATCTCGGTGATAGCTTGCCTCTCTTCCCAAATCTTATAACTCCCCTCATCGGTGAGACCTTTAGGAAGACATGATCACCAACTGAAAACTGTACATCCTTCCTCTTCGGATTAGCATAACTCTTCTGTCTACTGAAGGCAGTCCTCCTCCGCTCTCTGATCATAGGAACCTTCTCCATAGTCTCTCTAATAAGCTTTGGTCCCTCTAGCTGCTTCTCTCCTGGCTCCACCCAACACACTGGAGATATGCACTTCCTACCATATAATGCTTCAAATGGAGCCATACCAATAGAAGAGTGGTAACTGTTATTGTAGGAGAACTCAATCAATGGAAAATAATAGTCCCAGCTACCCTTGAAATCCAGAACACATAATCTGAGCATATCTTCCAATGTCTGGATCGTCCTCTCTGACTGCCCATCAGTCTGTGGATGAAAAGCAGTACTGAACCGTAACTGGATACCCATAGCCTCCTGAAATTTCTGCTAAAACCGAGATGTGAACTGTGTACCCCTGTCTGATATGATCACCAAAGGAACTCCATAAAGATGCACAATCTTATCCACATACAACTGTGCGTACTGAGCTGTCGTATAGCTGGTCTTTACCTCCAGAAAATGTGCAGACTTCGTCAACCGATCAACAATAACCCATATAGAATCATATCCTCTCGAAGTCTGTGGTAGACCAATTATGAAATCCATGGTAACCTGTTCCCATTTCCATTCTGGCAACTCAATCTCCTAAAGTAGCCCTAATGGCTTCTGATGCTCAAACTTAACCTGCTGACAGGCTAAGCATTTCGACACAAACTAAGATACATCCTTCTTCATCCCTGGCCACAAATAAACATCCTTCAGATCATGGTACATCTTGGTAATCCCTAGATGTACACTATATGCAGAGTAGTGAGCCTCTCTCATAATCCGTTCTCGTAGCCCATCAAAATCTGGTACACATAGGCATTTTCCACATCTCAATATCCTATCCTCCACTGTAAACTCTGTCATCCGACCACTCTGAACCTCTCCCTTCAGCTTCAGAAGATAAGGATCTCTATCCTGAGCCACTTTAATATCATCTAACAATAGTGACTTTGCCTGAAATTAGGCTATCAGAGCCTGGTTCCGATCCTGAGAACCCAAATCCAACTCTACCCCCAAATCTGCCAACTGCCTCAACTCTCTGATCAATGGCCTCCTGCCAAACACAATATGAGCAAGACTACCCATCGATTTCCTGCTCAAAGCATCTGCCACTACATTGGCCTTCCCTGGGTGATAGAGAATCTCACAGTCATAATCCTTCAGAAGCTCAACCCATCTACGCTACCTCAGATTCATATCCTTTTGCTGAAATATATACTGTAGACTCTTATGATCAGTATATATCTTGCATTTCGACCCATACAGATAATGTCTCCAAATCTTCAAGGCAAAGATCACAGCTTCCATCTCCAAATCATGAGTTGGATAATTTGCTTAATGCTTCTTTAACTGACGAGAAGCATAAGCAATTACCCTACCCATCTGCATCAATACACACCCTAGGCCAATCCGTAAAGCATCACAATATACTATAAATTTCTCTCCCTCAACTGGTAATGCCAAAATCGGAGCACTGGTAAAGCAATACTTTAGAGTCTGGAAGCAACGGTCACATTCATCGTCCAGACATACCGCTCCTGTTTCCTCATCAGTCTTGTTAAAGGAGCTGTGATACGGGAGAAATCCTTCACAAATCTCCGATAATATCCAGCCATACCCAGAAAACTACGCACCTCTGAAACACTAGTAGCCTGGGGACAATTAGCTACCGCCTCGATCTTCTGAGGATCCACCATAATACCATCCTTATAGATAACATGCCCAAGGAAGCACACCTCAGTCAACCAGAACTGACACTTAGATAATTTAGCATACAGCTGATGCTCCCGAAGTGTCTGTAGCACAATCCTCAGATGCTCCCTGTGCTCCTCCTCACTCCTGGAATAAATAAGTATATCATCAATGAAGACGATGACAAACTTATCCAAAAACGATTTGAACACCCTGTTCATTAGATCTATGAAAGCCGCTGGAGCATTTGTCAACCCGAATGGCAGTACCAGAAACTCATAATGACCATAGCGGGTTCTAAAGCAATCTTGGGTATATCACTCTGCTTAATTTTCAACTGATGATACCCAGACCTCAAATCAATCTTGAAAAAATGGCTGGCACCCTGCAGCTGATCAAATAAGTCATCTATCCATGGCAACGGATACTTGTTCTTCACTATGACTTTGTTCAGCTGCCAGTAATCTATACACATCCTCAATGAGCCATCTTTCTTTCTCACAAACAGAACCGGTGCACCCTAAGAAGAATTGCTCGGTCTGATAAACCCTCTATCTAATAGCTCCTGTAATTGTCTCTTCAACTCCTTCAGTTCAGCTGGAGCCATTCTGTATGATGGAATGGTTATCGAGTCTGTGCCTGCATGCACCTCTATCTTAAACTCAATTTCCCTGTCAGGAGGTAATCCTGGTAACTCCTCAGGAAATACGTCAGGAAACTCCTGAACAACCGGTATCTGATCCAACTAAATAGAAGATCTCTGTACGTCCACTATATGAGCTAAATAGGATGAACAGCCTTTCCCAATCATCCTCCGAGCCTGGATAGCAGATATCAGGTTAACTCGAAACTCCCAAATATCACCCTGAAACTCAAACTCCTGCTGCCCCTTAGGCTGGAATCTAACCTTCTTTCGATAACAGTCTATCACTGTCCGGTGTCTCGTCAACCAATCCATACCCAATATAACGTCTAACTCAAGCACAGGCAACTCAATCAAGTCAGCACGCAAAATACGATCATCAATCTCAATAATGCAATCAGGATAGAAATGATCAACATCTACATAATCCCCCATAGGAGTAGCAATAGTCAATGGAACATCTAACAACCTCCTCTCCTTATTCAATTTGGGTGCAAAATGGGGTGATACAAAAGAATGAGTTGCACCCGAATTGAATAAGGCATCCGCAGCCTCATTCTGAACTAGAATAGTACCTGTGACAACGTTGTCTAATCTCTGGACATCCTAAGTGTTGATCGCAAATACTCTGCCCTGGCCCCTACCAGCTGTAGCTTGACTGCCACTGGGAGCCTGACCTCTCTTACCTCTACCTTTAGCTGCAACCTCTTTGCCCATATTCTGACTAGTCTGAACCATTGGCTGAGATACTGTGACTGATGGCTACTGGTCAGCCCTCAATAGACAAGTGTTCATATAATGACCCTACTGGACACACCTCAAACATGCACCTGTCCGCCTCCAACACTCCCCTTCATGCCTACGACCACAATACACACAAGCTGGTATACCAGAAGTTTGAGTAACTGGCCTCGAAGAACCCTGGGAGTAAGCAGGTGCTGATTGAACCACTGGCTGTCCCCTACTCTGTAATCTCCACCTCTGACTACCCCCTGAAGATCTCTGCTCAAATCTGGGTACTAGCCCAACTAGTCTAGATTGGGAGCTACTCTCCCCCCTCCTGCTCTGTGATCCTGGGCCACCCTTCCTTTTCTGATCCCTCTTGGCCCTCTCAGTCTTGTACTTTTCCTTCATCTGAGTTGCCTTATCTATCACTTTGGTCAATGAAGTAAATTTTGTGGCAAGTAGAGCATTAAGCAAGGCAGCATGCAAACCCCTCCGAAATCTGCTAATCAGGTCTGCCTCTGCCGGTACTATATGAGCAGCATATCGACTCATCCGGATAAACTCCTCGGAATACTCCTCTACAGATCTATCTCCCTGCTCAAGCTGCTTGAATCTGATCAGATTACGGGTCCTAACACCCTCAGTGATAAACTCATCAATCAGGCCCTGATGAAACTCTACCCAAGTGGGTGGGTGCTCTCCATATAGCCTGGTCTCCATATGCCTCAAAAACCACGTCCAGGCCTTATCCTTAAGCAAAAGACCCACCAACTCAACTGATCTCAACTAAGAACAAGGTAGTCTCCTCACTACCTTCTCCACCTCCTCCAGAAAATCAACCGGATTTGTACATCTGTCCCCTCTGAACTCCAGTAAGTTTAGCTTCAGAAAGCTAAACATGGACACTCCACCCTTCTCTATCTCTCTCTGACCTCCCTGTACAGCTGGCTCCCTTTGAGCCCTCACTGGCTGCACAGGAGCCGGTGCCACTACTTCAGGTACTATTGGTGAAGGTACTACTGTAAGAGTAGGTGGTGGCTGTGCCTGCTACCTCTCCCTCCTAATCTCAACTATCTCCCTCCTCAGCTCCATCATCCCTCTCATCATCTCTATCCTCCAAGGGTCATCTCCCCTCTATGAGTTCTCTGAAGTCCATCGGGATCGAGACGAACCCTCTGATACACTAATCTCCCTCACTAAGAACTCATTGGAGACAACCTCAGCCTCTCTGGTGTCTCTGTCTCTGCTGTCAGATATGTCTGTAATCTATCAGGAAAATATAAAAACAGTCTCATAATACAGTAAAAATGCAGAATAATGACATATAATAGATGATAACAGCAAAGGATGACAAAGGAAATCCTATGCTCCATGGTATACTTAATTCTACCCCCATTATATAACTAGTCACTATTCCTCTGTAATACAGTCACTATTCATCTATAACCTAGATTCACATTCTGTAAACCTAGTGCTCTGATACCACCTCTGTCACGACCCGATTTTTCGGACTACGATGGTCTTAGGGCATGGGAGATGCCAATGGCGACCGGCACCCGTAAAACCCAGTATCACATGCATCATCTATAAACCTCAATATTTTATTCATAATAATTAATTACCAGTCATTTTGTTAACCTATCATACATTCTGTAATTATTCTGCAGTTGGCTGTAATCCTTAATTATCACAATATCATGCATCATCATATAACATCATCAATATAATAATATTATCATCATATACATGTTCATTTCCTAGCTAACCCATACATACCCATTGAGCAGCTAGATAATGAACACCAAAAATAATAATAAATCATAATACAAAAATCTAAAAACTATACATCAGAAACTGTAGCAGATATCCCAAAATAACAGAAGACAGGAATCTGCAATATACTCTTCTCCTGAAATGGGTAAACAAATGAAACGGCTGAGTATAAATGATACTCAGTGAATTTACATGCATCACAATAAATAATAGGCATAAATAAATAATGGTGTCAGTCAATGGAATAATAATATACAGTATGGATATCAGGGTACAGTAATGCCAAAGAAATAACATATAGGCTCGATTACATATGGAAAGACAAATAATGGGATGGACTGGATGAAAAGAAATCATACAATCTCCAGTCAGTCAATATGAACCATGTAGGTCTCCAATATCAATGAGTATAAGGTTGATCAGGCCCTATGGCCAGGACCATAACCCCTCCTAGCTAGGGTAACAGTAATACAATGTGCACAAGGTCGACAGTATTTCCCTACTACCCTGTCGAATCGGTAGCTCTACCAAACCATATCAGGGTCAATAACGAGGGATACCATAAGCAACAATGACATCCAGATAACAGTCAATACAATAACAATCAGTTTGGTATCAATCAGTACAATATTCAATATGCTCATTGGCAATGCCATATACAATATACAATCAACAATAGTAAGTTTGGCAATAAGGAAAAGCAAGAAACAAAAATTGGTTCGGTGGCCGAAAATGGTAGGTCAATTGGCATGCCGATGTCGCTAGCGACAATAGCATTCAATTGGTAGGCCTATGGCATGCAAACCAATAGGCCAATGGCAAATGAACTAGGCATTTCATTGAACACTTGGTGGGCGTATATTGGAAAGCCAATAGGTTAGGTTTTGGTGCAAAATTGACTTGCCCATTCAAACTAACAACAAACCACATTGTCCAACAAAGCATAGGTATCAAAGAAACACAATTAAACAAGGTTAAAATGGCAAGGAAAATCAAAGGAAAATCTAGCAAAAACATAGGCATACTTAGGCATAAATGGTTCGGCCAAGGTAGGTTTTCCAAGGATGAGTTCCAATCAACAATTCAATCAATTATACATGTTAAATGATGCAATATAAACTCACCTAAGCCTCCAATTAGCCAATGCACACTCCAATTCCACCAATTCCACCGAAATTGCCAAAAATACTTACTTTGAAAACTAACTTTGAGCAAACTCTAATTCTACATCAATTTATCCATCAATTAGCTATCCATTCATATCCAATTAACCATTTCTAACATCAATTAACAATTCCTAATACAAATTCAACATATCAAATCTTACAACTTCAATTAACCAACACAATTTGGGGATTTCCATTCAATTGGATAAATTGGAGCAAAATAACCACAAACCCATTCAATTGAACCTAAATAAACTCTAAATCATCAATCAAACTAAAGAAAACAACTTTCTTACCTCTAAGTCACCAAATGGTTGAATCACCCTTTGAATTTTTCCTCCCAATCCTTTGCTCCATCCTTCAAATTAATGATAGAAATGGCTAAAGCTAGATGAGAGCTTAAGTTTTCTATCAAATTTCTTAAGATTTGATGAAGAAATAAGATGGAAAATGGATGAAGATGGTTCGGCAATACTAAAGGAAGAAAGGAAATGGATGAGCCGAAATATGCTAAAGCAAATTAATAGGAAAAAATCAAATGTTAAATTACAACTAAACCCCCAATCTTTCATCCTTTACACTTTGGTCCTTAAATCTTATGTAATTTATTCTGAAAATTCTATCAAGATTTATATATCAGAGTTGGGAGTGAATAGGCTTATTTTAATTTATACTTATTTATAAAAATGGTTCTGGAGTCATTCTATAACCCCGACTGACCAATTTCCACTATTCACCTTAAACTTCCATTTATTTACAAAAATGCCATTACTTACTTTTTCAGTGTTCCTAAATGATTTTCACTTATTTATTTTTACCAAAATTACACATAAATTATGGTCATCGATTA
>CANXYC010144450.1:0-11091 GCA_948193065.1 Aleurites moluccanus
TTCTGTTAAGATTTTGATACCAGTGTAAAAAGGAAACATGCTTATTTTAATTTATCCTTAATCATAAAAACAGTTCTGGAGTCATTCTATAACTCCGAATGACCCATTTCCACAATTCACCTTAAATTACTCTTTATTTACCAAAATATCATTCTTTACTTTTCAGTGTTCCTAAATGATTTTCACTTCTTTCTTTTTACCAAAATTACACATAAATTATGGTCATATTTTATCTCCAAGCTAACTTCAGAAATTCTTCTGTTGACTGGACTGCTAATTTCTCAGCAGTGTCCCGACACCGCCATATTCCAAAAAAGTTTCAAATTCGCTTTCTAACAGTGTTTCTAAAATTATTTCCCATCAATTCAAGACTAATGGACCATATACTGAGAAAAATTTTATGCATATGTGTTATGGCTTTCTAGGGTATTACATTCTACCCCCCTACAAATAAATTCGTTCTCGAATTTAAATAAAACACATACCTCACTGCTAAAACAGGGATGGATATCTGCTCCGTATCTCCTGCTTGCTCTCCCAAGTACACTCCTCCATCGACTGATTCCTCCATAGCACTTTTACCATAGGGATCTATTTGTTTCGAAGCTTCCTAACCTGTCTGTCAATAATCTCCACAGGTAGCTCCTCATAAGATAAATCCCCATTGAGATCCACATCTTATATCTCCAAAATGTGCGATGGATCTGATACATATTTTCGCAGCATCGATATATGAAAGACTGGATGTACGTGGCTCATACTGGGTGGAAGAGCTAATCTATAAGCCACACTGCCAATCCACTCAAGTATCTCAAATGGGCCTATAAACCGTGGTGATAGCTTGCCCCTCTTCCCAAATCTCATAACTCTCCTCATCGGTGAGATCTTCAGGAAGACATGATCACCCACTGAAAACTGTACATCCCTCCTCTTTGGATCAGCATAACTTTTCTGCCTACTGAAGGCAGTCCTCATCCTCTCTCTGATCATAGGAACCTTCTCCATAGTCTCTCTAATAAGCTCTGGTCCCTCTAGCTACTTTTCTCCTGGCTCCACCAAACACACTAGAGATCTGTATTTCCTACCATATAATGCTTCAAATGGAGCCATACCAATCGAGGAGTGATAACTGTTATTATAGGAGAACTCTATCAGTGGCAGATAATAATCCCAACTACCTTTGAAATCCAGAACACATAATCTGAGCATGTCCTCCAAAGTCTGGATCGTCCTCTCAAACTGCCTATCAGTCTGTGGATGAAAGGCAGTACTGAACTGTAGCCGGGTACCCATAGCCTCCTAAAATTTCTGCCAAAACCTGGATGTGAACTGTGTACCCCTGTCAGATATGATCACCAAAGGAACTCTATGAAGACGCACAATTTTATTAACATACAACTGTGCATACTGAGCTGCTGAATAGCTGGTCTTAACCTCCAAAAAGTGAGTAGAATTCGTCAACCGATCAACAATAACCCAAATGGAATCATACCCTCTCGAAGTCTGTGGTAGACCAATTATGAAATCCATGGTAACCTGTTTCCATTTCCACTCTGACAGCTCTATCTCCTGAAGTAGCCCTGATGGCTTCTGATGCTTAAACTTAACCTGGTGACAGGCTAAGCACTTCGATACAAACTGAGCTACATCCTTTTTCATTCCAGGCCACCAATAAACATCTTTGAGATCATGATACATCTTAGTAATACCGGATGTACACTGTAAGCAGAATAGTGTGCCTCACGCATGATTCGATCCCGTAGCTCATCACAATCCGGTACACAGATACGTCTCCCACATCTCAAAACCCCATCATCAATAGTGAACTCAGCCATCTGGCCACTCTGAACCTCTCCCTTCAGCTTCAAAAGATAAGGATCTCTGTCCTGGGCCACTTTTATATCATCTATCAACAGTGACCTCGCCCTGAATTGGGCTATCAAAACCTGGTTCCAAACCTGAGAACCCAAATCCAACTCTACCCCACAATCTGCTAACTGCCTCAGATCCCTAATCAATGGCCTCCTGCCAACCACAATATGAGCAAGGCTACCCATTGACTTCCTGCTCAGAGCATCCACCACTACATTGGCCTTCCCTGGGTGATAAAGAATCTCACAATCATAATCCTTTAGAAGCTCAACCCATCTGCGTTGCCTCAGATTTAGATCCTTCTGCTGAAATATATACTATAGACTCTTATAATCAGTATATATCTCGCATTTAGACCCATATAAGTAGTGTCGCCAAATCTTTAAGGCAAAGATAACTGCTGCCATCTCCAAATCATGAGTTGGGTAATTTGCTTCATGCTTTTTTAACTGGCGAGAAGCATAGGCAATCACCCTACCTATCTGCATCAGAACACACCCTAGGCCAATCCTCGAAGCATCACAATATATAGTAAATTTCTCTCCCTCAATTGGTAATGCCAAAACCAGAGCACTGGTAAGGCAATACTTCAGAGTCTGGAAGCTATATTCACACTCATCCGTCCAGACATACCGCTCCTATTTCCTCATCAATCTAGTCAAAGGAGTTGCAATACGGGAGAAATCTTTCACAAACCTCCGATAATATCCAGCCATACCCAGAAGGTTGTGTACCTCTGAAACACTGGTAGGCTAGGGCCAATTAGCTACTGCCTCAATCTTCTGAGGATCTACCATAATACCCTCCTTACATATAATATGCCCTAAGAAGCACACCTCAGTCAACCAGAATTGACACTTGGATAATTTGGCATATAGCTGATGCTTCCGAAGTGTCTGTAGTACAATCCTCAAATGCTCTCTATGCTCCTCATCACTCCTAGAATAAATAAGAATGTCATCAATGAAGACGATGATAAACTTATCTAAATAAGACCTAAACACCCTGTTCATCAGATCCATAAAAGCCGCTGGAGCATTTGTCAACCCGAATGGTAGAACCAGAAACTCATAATGACCATAGCGGGTTCTAAAAGCAGTCTTGGGTATATCTCCACTTCTGATCTTCAGCTAATAATACCCAGATCTCAAGTCAATCTTCGAAAAATGACTGGCACTCTGCAGCTGATCAAATAAGTCATCAATCCGTGGCAAAGGATACTTATTCTTCATTGTGACTTTGTTCAGCTGCCTATAATCAATACACATCCTCAGAGAGCCATCTTTCTTCCTTACAAATAGAACCGGTGCACCCCATGGAGAACTACTAGGTCTGATAAACCCTCTATCCAATAGCTCATGTAACTGAATCTTCAACTCCTTCAGTTCCGCTGGAGCCATTCTGGAAGGTGGAATGGATATCGGGTCTGTGCCTGTATGCACCTCTATCTCAAACTCAATCTCCCTATCAGGGGGCAATCCTGGCAACTCCTCAGGAAAAATATCAGGGAACTCCTGAACTACCGGTATCTAATCCAATCGTACAGAAGACTTCTGTACATCCACCACATGAGCCAAATAGGCTGAACAACCTCTCCCTATCAACCTCCGAGCCTAGATAGCAGATATAAGGTTAACCCGGAACTCCCGAATATCACCTTGAAACTCAAACACCTGTTGCTCCTCAGGCTAGAATCTAATCCTTTTCCTATAACAATCTATCACTGCCTGATGCCTAGTCAACCAATCCATACCCAGAATCACATCCAACTCAAGGACAGGTAACTCAATCAAATCCACACGCAGAATGTGATCATCGATCTCAATAATGCAATCAGGATAGAAATAATAAACATCCACAGATTCTCCCATAGGAGTAGCAATAGATAATGGAACATCTAATAATCTCCTCTCCTTATTCAATTTGGGTGCAAAATATGGGGACACAAAGGAGTGAGTTGCACCCGAATCGAATAAGGCATCAGCAACCTCATTCTGAATCAGAATAGTACATGTAACAACATTATCTAATCTCTGAGCATCCTATGTGTTGACCGCAAAGACCCTACCCTGGCCCCTACCAACTGGAGCCTGACTGTCGCTGGGAGCCTGACCTCCCCTACCTCTGCCCCTGGCTACTGTCTCTCTGCCCTTATTCTGACTGCCCTGAACTGTTGGTTGAGAAACTGTAACTGATGGCTGATGCTGATGCTGATCATCCCTCAAAGGACAAGTGTTCATATAATGGCCCTGCTGGCCACACCTCAAGCAAGCACCTGTCCTCCTCCAACACTCTCCACCGTGTCTCCTACCACAGTACCCACACACTGGTATACCAGAACTCTGAGTCACTAGTCTGGAGGAACCCTAAGAATAGGTAGGCTCTGACCTAACCACTGGCTGACTCCTCTGATGCAATCTCCTCCTTTGACTACTGCCAGTAGATCTCTGCTCGAATCTAGGTACTGGCTCAACTGATTTGGGATGGGAGCTGCTTTCCCCCTTCCTAATGTGTGTCCCTGGGCCACCTTTTCTCTTTTGATCCCTCTTGGCCCTTTCTGCCTTGTACTTTTCTTCCATTTGAGAGGCCTTATCTATTACTGTAGTCAGTGAAGTAAACTCTGCGGCAAGTAAGGCATTATATAATGTAGCATTTAATCCCCTTTTGAATTTACTAATCATATATGCCTCTGTGGGAACCAAATGAGCAGCATATCTACTTAGTCTAATGAACTCCTCAGCATAATCCTCAATCGAGCGATCCCCCTGCTCAATCTGCTCAAATCTCACCAAGTGACGGGTCCAAACACCCTCAGTAATGAACTCCTATATCAAACCCTGGCAAAACTCTACCCAGGTAGGTGGGTGCTCTCCATATAATCTGGTCTCTATATGTATGAAAAACCATGTCCAGGCTTTCCCTTTCAGTAATAACCCTACCAACTCGACTGATCTGAACTTTGAACAAGGTAGTCTCCTAACTACCTTCTCAACGTCCTCCAGAAAGTCCACTGGATCTGTGCCTCGATCCCCTCGGAACTCTGGTAGGTTTAGCTTCAGAAAGCTAAAGATAGAAACTCCGCCCTCAGGAATCTCCCTCCTAACATCCGGTGCAGGTGGCTCCCTCTGAGCCCTCACTGGCTGCACAGGAGCCGGTGCCACAACCTCTAGTATCACAGGTGGCTGAACTACTGCAGGAGCAGATGGTGGCTGTGCCTGCTGCCTCTCTCTCCTCATCTCTGCCACCTCCCTCCTAAGATCCATCAGTCCTCTCATTACCTCAACCCTCCAAGGGTCATCTCCTTTATCTATGTTCTCTGAAGTTCGCCTGGACCGGGACGGACGCTCAGATACTGATACCTCCCTTACTAGGGACTCATTGGAGGCAACCTCAGCCTCCCGGATATCTCTGTCTCTACTATCTGACATGTTTACAATCTATCTGTCTGACATGTCTACAATCTGTTGGGAAAATACGAAAACAGTCTCAGAATATAGTAAAAAAAATGCAGAATATAAACATACAACAGACGATAACAGCAATAACGACAAAGGAAATCCTATGCTCCATGGTATACTTAATTCTACCCCATCCTGTAATTAATCACTATTCCTTTCTAAGTCTATCACTATTCATCTGTTACCTAGATTCACATTCTGTAAACCTAGTGCTCTGATACCACCTTCTCACGATCCGGTTTTTCGAACCATGAAGGTCTTAGGGTATGGGAAATGCCAATGGCGACCGATACCCGTAGAACCCAGTATCATTACACAATCTATCAACCTCAATATATTATTCATTTATTATAATTACCATCCATTATATTATCCTGTTAATCATTCTGATAACCTGTCAATTATCCTATCATCATATTGCAATTGGCTGTCACAAATATATATATATATCATGCATCATATGTGATCAATATAGTCCATCAATAACAAATATAGACAATGTTCATCTCCTAGCTACCCAATACATACCCATGGAGCAACTAGATCATGAACACCAAAATAATATAGTACAGTAATCCAAAATAGAAATATACATCAGAAATCTGAAGTAGGAAATTCACAGAGAACAGAAGGCTGGATCCTGCTACCTACTCCTCTCCTGAAAGGGGTAAACAAATAAAAGGATGAGTATGAAAGATACTCACTGAATTTACATGCATCACAATAATGAAATAGGTACAAATAGGCAAAGGAACAAACCAAATGATAAACAATAAACAATAGGGTTATTAAAATACAGTCAGGGTCAAGAAATAACAAATATATTCGGTTACAATATGGAAAGGCAGATAATGAGATGGACTGAATGAAAACAAATCAAACAGTCACCAAACAATCGATATCACTGGACCATATAGGTCGTCAGTATCATATCAATCAATATCACTGGATCATGTTGGTCACCAGTATCAAATAAGCATAAGGCTGATCAGGCCCTATGGCCAGCACCATAACCCCTCATAGCTAGGGTACAAATATACAATGTGCACAAGGTCGACAGTATTTCCCCACTCCCTTGTTGAATCAGAAGTTCTGCCAAACCACAACAAGGTCAAAAGCAAGGGATACCATAAGCAATAATGGCATTCGGATATCAATCAATCAATAATAGTTGGTTTGGTATCAATCAATAAATATTCAATAAACTCATTTATAATGTCAAAGGTAATTTACAATTAACAACATCAAATGTGATAATAAGATAAAGTAAGGAACAAGAGTGAATTCGGTGGCCGAAACCAATAAGTTAATTGGCATACCATTATCGCTAACGACAATGGTATTCAATTGGTAGGCCTATGGCAAGCAAACCACAAGCCAAATGACAAATAAACTAGGCAAATTATCAAACACAAGGTAACATACAATGACAAGCCAATAGGTTAGGGTTCAAAGCAAAATTGGCTTGCCGGTTCAACACAATAGCAAGGTACATGATTCCATAACGCAAGGGCATCAAAAGTAAGATTAAACAACATTAAATTAGGGTCAAATTGGCAAGAAAACTTAAGTAAAAACTAAATAAACACAAAGGCATTTTAGGATAAAATAGGTTCGGCCACTTTAGGGATTTTGCAAATTGGATTCAATCCAACAATTCAATCAATAATTCAAGTAATTTGATGCAATGTAAACTCACTTAAGCCTTCCAAAAGCCAATGCAATAGCTAATTCCACCAATTCACTAAAAATCCCCAATTCAAGCTTACTTTGAAAACAAAACTTCTTCAATCTACAATTCCACATCAAATTAACCATCAATTAGTTGTTCATTCATATCTAATTGAACATTTCTAACATCAATTTGCCATTCCTAAATCTAATTCAACATATCACCCTTTACAACTTCAATTTCAACATTCAAATTGCAATTACTTTCAATTTTGGATAATCTAATGCAATTAAACTAATTACCCATTCAATTCAACCTAAATAATCACTTAAACATTAATCAAATCAAACAAAACAACAACTTACACAAATTGCCCTCCATGGATGAAATTTCAAAGCAATGTGCCTCCCAATCCTTTGCTCCAATCAACAACTTAAGGCTAGAAATGAGTTAAGCTAATTGTGTAGTTAATTTTGCTATCAAATTTTGTTAAATTTGGTTAAGAAATGAAGAAGTTATTAATTAAAGAATTTGAAGGAAGAAAACGGCAACAATGGAGTGAACAAAATGAAGAAGAAAGCTGCTGGAAATCATGAGTTACAGCCCCAAATAAGACAAAATTGAGTGTCAAATTATAACTTAATTCCTCAAGTTTCAATCTTTGCATTTTGGTCCTTAAATCTTCTGAAATTTATTCTGAATGTTCTGTTAAGATTTTGATACCAGTATAAAAAGGAAACATGCTTATTTTAATTTATCCTTAATTATAAAAATAGTTCTGGAGTTAGTCTGTAACTCCGACTGATCCATTTCCACAATTCACCTTGAATTACCCTTTATTTACCAAAATACCATTCTTTACTTTTCAGTGTTCCAAAATGATTTTCACTTCTTTCTTTTTACCATAAATTATGGTCATATTTTATCCCTAAGCTAACTTCATAAATTCTTCTGTTGACCGGACTGCTAATTTCTCGGCAATATCCCAACACCGCCAGATTTCGAAAAAGTTTCAAATTCGCTTTCTAACTGTGTTTCTAAAATTATTTCCCATCAATTCAAGACTAATGGACCATATACTAAGAAAAATTTCATGCATATGTGTTATAGTTTTCTAAGGTATTACAATTTTCTTCTCTACTTTTTATTTCTATTTATTCCAAACCTCTACTTTCCCAATTACTTCTTCTATACACTTCTTCTTTAATTCTCTACAAACTCTCACAATGGGTAATATAAAGGGTTCAACCTCTTTAAGACCATATGAGGAGCATCAAGAGGAGGACTTGGCTTCCATCTATAAAGCACCATTTATTATTCAATCCCATGAAGAAGGCTCAAAATTTTCTACAATCAAGGTTAGAGACCTTGTGTCTTGTAAGTATATGTCCTCCTCTTTACTTCAAAATATAAATAAGGAAGATGCATTTTATCAACTTTTGACCACATGTAGTCTTAGAAAATTTATTTCCATGGAAGAACACTCCTATGAAGAGTTAACACATGAGTTTTACACCACCTTGGACATTAATGAAAATAACTCACAAATTCTGAAATTTCATATGTTAGGGAATAAACACTAACTTACTTATAATATTATACATAGGGTGTTTGGCTTTAAAAAGAATGGAATATGTGATGTTCTCAAAGATTTTAAAATTAATGAATTTTGGACCTTTTTAACTGATTTGCAAACTCCATTTGAACCTAAAAGCGGAAGGCCATATTCATTAAAGACATTCAGTTTTGGTTAATGCACAAGGTGCTTGCATGTGTGGTATTTAACAAGTCTGAATTCAATAGAGTGTCTGCTCAAGAATTATTTTTGATATGGTACATACATAATAAGAAGCAAGTTTGTTGGACCTATTGGATTTTTAATCAACTTCTTACATGTGCTATACGTAAGGATAGTCCATTGACCCATGGGCATGTTATCACTATCATTGCTAAAAAATTTAACATTGATTTTGCTGACTTCTCTTCTATTGTTAAGTTTTCTTCTTTTACTAAATAAGCATTTTTTTAGAGGAGAAATTGTGGATAGTTCCTTCAATATTATTCCAGCATATACAAAGTCTTGTTGGAGGGGTTTGGTACATCCTATCCATAATATGGAGGAAGAATCTGATGATGAGGAGCAAGGTAATAGGGAGGAGGCTAGCCATGAAGAGCCACTTGTTTTTGAATTGCCACCTACAATACATGAAAAAGGTGGTGCAAGTGGTTCCTCTAATATAGACACTCACATTTTAGAAGAGATTTTGGAGAACCAAAGGGCTATGCAATGCCAAATGACTACAATGGAGACTAGGAATCAACAAATGGAGCGTCGTCAATATCAAATGGAGTACAAACTGAATCAATTTTTCCACCATTCCGGCTGTATCATCTGGTCTCCATCACCATCTCCGTCGGAATATTGAGGGAAGTTCCCTATCCTTTCCTATATTGCTTGGATTCACATTGGGGACAATGTGAATTTTTAAGTATGGAGAAGGGCTTAGTTAGTTTTTATTTGTTCATGTGTTTGTTTTTCTTTCATGCACTATTGTGAGTTTGGCTATTTTGCATTATAATTTTGCATTAACTCCAATTTTATTTTGAAAAATTCTTTGTCAAAATTTTCTCACAAATTAGTAATTTGTTTACTTAAGTTAATCTTGAAATTGAAGGGAGTCCATTAAATAGAAATTGACTAATTGAAATTCTAGTGCTCAATTGGTAGAATATTTAAAGTTTAATATAGTATTTGTTTCTTAGTTTTCTTTTTATCTCAATATTATCATTTTCAAGGTTAGAAAATTATCTAATCAACTTTCTAGCTATGCTTTAATGCTAGAAATTGCAAGGACTTAAGTCTTGGATTTTTTTTTTATCAAAATTAAATTTTGCCTAAAGGAAACTATAGGCATAATACGAGTAATCATTTTTCAATAATGGATGAGGACATAATAATATATATATATATATATAAGTTGAATATTATGTTTTTTATTTTAGAAAAGTATCATGCATTTTGAGTAAGTTGTGTGTAATTGAGTATGCTCCTTAGTTACATTCATTCGGCAATGAATGTATGATGTTTTAGAAAAAGAAGAATACAATTATATATATAAAAAAATGTCTACAAATACCATGAGAATGATAATTTATGCGTGTGCTTAATCTCTTATCCTAAAGGCTAAATTTCATCTTTCAAAATCCTAACTTAAGGAATGAATATTTTGGCTAGAAAAGCTTGGTTAGGACTTTGACTTTATAATTTTGACTTTATTCTTGATAGAATTGAGATAAGAAAAAACTGTTTAAGCTTATGCTATTAAACTTGTCCTCTCTACCATTGTTGAGCATTAGACAATCATTTAGTTAAGATTTTTCCTAAATATGCTCCTTTCATGATTAAGATACTTGGCGATGAGAATTACATATATTTTAAGAAAAAGACAGAAAAAATTTGATCTTTTACTTCTTCCTTGAGGGCAAGCAAGGTTTAAGTATGAGAGAATTTGATATAATGGAAAATAGCATAGGTGATTAGATATTTATTTATGTGTGTTTTGTATGATTTCATGTGTCTTTTTATTAAGTAATGTTGGAAATTGATATGTTTGATGTTTTCTTGAGTTTTGTAGGTGTTTTGAGATAATTTGGGTAAAATGAAGAAAGCAAGGAATGGTTCAAGCAAAAATGGGAAAATTCCAAGGCGTGCCAAGTCGTGATAGAGAGATGGCGTGCCGACTCGTGTCGAGTCGTGATAGAGAGATGGCATGCCGACTCGTGCTAATTTGTGTCAAGTCGCCCAGTCTGTGCCGAGTAGTTACAGCACCCTTTCACTATGCCTTTTCACTTTCATCCCTTTTTGGAAGAGTCACGAATAAGGGAACTTAGGGTCCTATAAAATCATGTATTTACTTCTTATTTAGGGAGAGAACAGATAGTTTTTAAATAGTTTAAAATAGTTTTTGTTTACAAACACTTAGTGTTATTTCAAGTATAAAATTTAGTTCTTAGTTTGAAGACTTTGAAGAAGTTCAAGAAGAGTATTTAAGGAGGCTATCCCTTACAAAGTAATTTTTTGGAGAGCAT
>CANXYC010144521.1:0-32875 GCA_948193065.1 Aleurites moluccanus
ACCAAACAAACCCACCATATAGATATATATATATATATATATATATATATATATATATATATATATATATATATTCACTTATTTTATTTAAATAACAGAATAATCGAACCAAAATATGTTGATTCAACCTGAATAATTTGCTTTTTATTTCAGTTCGATTCGGTTTAATTATTTCGATATTCTTACTTTCTATTTCAATTTGATTCAGTTTAATTATTTTGATATTCAAAAGAAAATCGAAATATTCAAATTGAACTTAACCAATTTTAATATTTTTGGTATTGAATGATCAGAAAATTAAAAAAATAATAAAAAGAAATAAAAAGATAAGCCGTCGTTGAGTTCAATTTGAACTGAAACGAAATAAAACTTTCAAAATCGAACTAAAATTTTAAAAAATTAATTGAATTATAATGAAGTTTGAAAATTTAAATCGAACCGATCAATTTAAGTTGGTTTGATTCACTTAATTCGATTTAATTTCTTAATCAAATATTGACGTAACAAAAATAATAATAAAAATTATCACTCAGCATGCAACGTAAACTCATGCATCGAAACTCTGACCGGATTCCAGTTTCATATTAAATTTATCAAAAATTAAAAATATATATATATAATTGACAACGTTTTTTAGTTCGAGATAAAATTATAATTTTATAAATAGTTCATAATTTTTTTTTTTTTTTTTTTATAATTAACTCTAGATTTTGTAAGGTATATTCGTCTTTTTATTTTTTGAAAAAATATAAAAAATAAAAGGTATCTGAGTATCTTAAATCACAATAAAATATTATCAATTTAATAAAAGATGTCAAAAGAGATGACTACACAATTACAATGTTATTTCAGCTCAATGGGCTTCCAATGCGACCCAAAAAAAATTTTTTTATAGGTTTTGTGGAGTGATGGAAAATTTAGACTAAAAAAGAATAATTTTAATTTTTATATACGTTTTTAACGAAATTTTTACGAAAAGATTAAAGTATTAAATAACACTTAGTTAATTAAATTAAATTTCAAGATTAAATAATAATTTTTTTTAAGAGGAGGAAATATATTTGCCTACAAATTTTTTATTTTTTTATTTTCTCTAGGTGTAGTTGTATTTTAACCCCTCTATCTTGCCACGTTATGCACAAGTGTGTAAAGGCATGATAACCATTATTAGCTAATGAAAATTGTTTTATGTGGTTACTCACAACATTGATTCGGGTGACCTAAATTTTCTTACTTACTTTGAATTTTTCTTACCTTTTTAAGCATATATATATATATATATTAGCTTATAAAATTTGCATCAATTATAAAAATTCTGAATATATATATATAAGATCATATTTTATAATATATTTTAATAATAAATATATATTATATTACACAATAAATTTAGAATCAATTCCTTCTTTTATTTCATAAAAAAATTATATTTTGTTACCCTTTAATTTTAAGTTCTCTTCATAATTTTTTAATACACAATTACAATACAATGGTATATTATCATAAAATAAAAAATGTAAATCAATATTTATATATTAATTAAATTATTCATCCTCGCTCATTCATTCATCATATAAGACTTGATATTTGAGAAAAAATATAAATTTAATAAAGTGTTGATTTGACATGATGTTTAAAAACTAATATTCAGTTGTTGGATATCCAACCACAAAAATAAGATATTTGATTAATCAAAATCAAAGTTATGATTAAATTCTCAACTACTAATTTCTAGATTTCATCACTAAAAGCTTATTTTTATCCCAAAACTAGAATTTGTAGCTTTCAATTAAAAACACTAGTTTTTACAAAAATATACCATTTGAATTTTCAAAATAATTATAAAAATATTAACTAATAATTAATTTAAATGTACATCACATTTTTAATTTTTAATTTTATATTTATTCACATAGCTAAATACAAATTAACTTAAAATCATAAACATAACAATTTAAATATTAAATTAACAATTTTATCATTACAAATATACATATGTAGCTATTATTTTTTCTTATAATTACATATAAAAATAATTTAAAATTTATTTAAAAATAAAAAGCACACATAGTTAACCATTACCTTTAAATCAAACAAATCTTAAAATTAATCTAATAAAAATTTAATTATATAAAATTTTTTACTATTATTAGATATTAAATAATAACAAAAACAAGTAAGAATATAATATAAAATTAATACTTCAAATATATGATTTAGACATATATTGCTTTGCATATGTATAATATGAGTAATAAAAATTGAATGTCCTCCCTAATACTAAAAAGAAGAAGAAGAAATTAAGGAGATATTCTACTTTGTTTAAAATATTTATTTGATTCTAAACTAGATTAATTCTAAATCTCAATCGTAAACACAAGCATATATAGTTGATAATCAATGCATATTAGCATTATCTAATATTATTAATATTTGGTTGCTCATAATAATAAATATTTTAATTATTTATATAATAATTTTAAAATCAAATCTTTATAAATACAGCATTTATTATAGGGAGAGTAAAAATTTCTAAAAGAAATTTTTATTACTCGAATTCATATTAATTCAAAGTGATTTGATAGTTTAACTAAAAACACATTATCTAATATTTGATAATCCATTTCATCTAAAAGAATTATATATTATTTCTTCTGTCTTTATTGTTTAAATATTATTATTATGATTATTATTATCATTTGAGTAGTTGACTGGTTGTACTCATCATTTACCTACCCAAGAGAAAAATCATTATTCAACGTTGCTGAATTACACACCTTAATAAACGATCTTCTTAAAGAAGGCTGCGGCACACGTGCTTTCTTTATTATTATAATTATTATTTTTTACATTGATAAATTTAAAATTTGACTAATTTCATAAAATTTAATAAACATAATTTTTTAAATAAAAATTTGGAAGAAGTATCCAAATAATCTGTTACAAAATTGAAATATAGAATATATATTTTAATAAAGAAAAATAAGAAATAATACAATTTTTCTTTTTGTAAACATCTTATTTTAAAATATAATTTTAAAAAATTTGTAAGTTTAAAAAATTATAGAAATTTTTATTGAATAAATAATACGACGAAAAAATATATAATAAGATAAATAGTGAGAGGTATTATGAAAAATTAAAATATTTTGATCACTTGGTTATTTAAATTTTTAATATATTTTAAAAAAATTATTAAAAATAATTACTTGTTTTGGTTCATTAATTTAAAAAATAATTTAAATTAAATCATATTATATAATTAATAATTATATATTATTATTTGATAATACAGTATATATATATATATATATATATATATATATATATATAATTAAAAAAATATTTTATTTAATGCAATATGTACTCAATTGTTTTTTGTTAATTAATAGAATTTGTATGAATTTGACTTTTTAATATAATCGATTCATTTGCATGAACAATTTTTTTTTTCCTTAAAGCAAATAATTTAATTAAATTTTAATATTTCAAAATAATTAAAAAGTATTTTAAATTCATTAAATTTTCTTCATATAATAATAAGAGGATTAGTAAATTACTTTTAAGGTGTTTTTCTCCTTTTTGTCTTTTTCCATTTAATGAGCCTGACCTTTCTTACAATTTTAAAGAAATAGAGAGTAAAGAAATTATTCAATAGATGTATGCTTATCTTATCATATATTAAAATAAAATTTAAATATTTTAATTAGATTGATTATCAATTTCTAATTAAGAGAACTTATATTAAAAAATTGATTTTCTTCTATAATAATAATTAAATAAAGTAAGAAATTACACCCTTATGTCCATATTATTTTAATAAAAAATAATTTTTTCTTTATATATCACTATTTTATTGAGTGAATATATACATAATATTTAATATAATATTATATATTTTTTTAAATTATTAAATTATATTTCGATATTAATTTAATATATTTAGTATTTAAAATATATTTTAAAAAATTATTAAATTAAATAAAAAAATATTTTTTTACTCATCTGTCACACATTAATTTACTCAAATATAAAGAAGCGAAGAAAGGGTTGTCTCTTGTCTAATAATTTGTCAACATTATTTTAATAAAATAATAATATATGCGGACACGTCATAAGAAAGTAAGACGGTAAGAGGAAAGGAAAAAAACATAAAGAAAGAGTGAAGGGGAAAACGAAGAAGATAGCTAATGAGATGTTACCAGACACAAGATCAGAAGTGAGGCCATTGTTAGAGCAAGCCGATGTTAACCATGGAGAAGAAATTATTAATAACAAAAAAGATTGGTGGAATAACAAAATATTGGATTTGGAAGAGGCCAAGAACCAAATCTTGTTTGCTCTTCCTATGATCCTCACCAATGCTTTCTATTACTTGATACCTCTGATTTCTGTCATGTTCGCCGGTCATCTAGGTCAGCTTCAGCTCGCCGGTGCCACTCTAGCTAATTCTTGGTGCGTCGTCACCGGCGTCGCTTTCATGGTACTGTCTGTCTGTCTCCCTCTTTCCATTTTTTTCTTCTTTTAGGTTTTAATTTTTTTATAATATATAATTTTTAAGGCTTTGTTTGGAGTAATTGTGTAAAGGAAATAAAGAGAAATTAAATAAGAAAAGAAAGAAAAAAATTGAATTTATTCTATGATTTTTGAATTTTTTATTTGCATAGGTAAAAAATATAAATTTATTTGTTAGATATTTAATTTTTTAATTTTATTAAAAGAAATTAATGAAAAAAAAATATTTTTATAATTTATGTTAAAAACACTTTAATTTTTCTCAATTTCTATATAAAATGAAAAGGAATTTTTTTTTTTAAATTTTTAATAAAGAAATCACATTTCCTCTTATTTTTTCCTTTTTCTTATTAGCAATCAAATAAAAAAATTTCTTTAATTTTTTTCTCTTTATTTTTCTCGAAACAAACATAGGCTAAAAGTAAAAGATAGTAGATTTGGAGCTTAAACTTTATTTTTTTTTATATTTTTTAATTAATTAAATTTTGAATGAAATTTAAATTAGCAATTTCCAATAAACATTTCTAATACTAATATTTTCTTATTGTTTCTTGATAGAGAAATGGTAACCCATTCATATCTAACTCTGACTTTAGATGATTTAATCAATACAAAGGTATATATTAATTTTTTCCCAGATATAAAATATATATAAAAAAAAAAATTTAATAAAATTATATTTTATATTATTATTATTGTGTTAATTGATCGATCAAAATTTTTAATTTTATTTATTTATTTTTAATTTTATTAAAATTTTTATTTTTTAATCAGTATTTATCGTATTTATTAAAAAAATCAATAATACTTATTGACATTTCATTGTAAGTATGGAATCGGGTCTAGATTCGGGTTCAGCCTGATAAATCCAGTTTAAAATAATAGGATTTGAGTAAATTGGTTGGCATCCATTTGGACCGGTGCACCGCTTAAGGAGATAAATATATATTTTTTGAATTTTTTTTTAATCTCTATCTGTTACTAATATTTGTATCTTTTTGGGCTTCCCTTGTATATTTTTTAGGAGGCTGGGGTGGTTCAGAGTAGTGTAGAAAAATCTTATTAATTTGTAGAAAAAATTTATTTAAATTTAATTTTTTATATAATTTCTTTTGATTTATTTAAATTTAATTTTTTATACGAATTTTGATCACTCAAAATTAATTTTTCGATTTTATTTTGACTATTAATAATCCCTCTAATTTTTTTTAAGGTAATTAGATGTTGCAGAATGCAGTAGTCTTTGATGCAATGCATTTGATCTAGTGTTGAACTTCTCAAATTTCGAAAGCTGAGAATTCATAGTTTATCTCAAGTGATTATTATAAATTGTCATTTCATTGTTGGGAATTCACAACAATTCAAACTTTAGACTATAGTGTCTAGATTTTTTTATAACAAAATTTATTTGCAATATAGATAATTACATTTGAGATTTTCTTCATGAGTTTAGATGAGGTAAATTTTGATCTGGTCGTGAATTCGATTTGAATTTATTTGTATATATATAACCTATAAATTTGAAATGATTCTAACTTGAATGATTAAATGTTGAAGGTTAATTTGTTAATTTATGAATTAGATCTGAATATAATTTGTTTACTCTGATTAGATATATTTTAATAGAAATAAATTAATAAAATTATAATTTTTTTAAAAATTTTAAATTTAATTTAAGATTATAATATTCAGTACAATTCAATCTTATTCACAATCTTGAAAAAAAAAATGAAATTGACCTGAATTTTTTTAGAATAAATTCAATATATAAGTTGAAAGTGATTGGACTTGTTTCAAATCCATCCAACCTAACTTATATGCCATTACTATGTGTTATACTTTTTTTTTTTTTTTGGCAATTGAGTTTCTACATGTTAACATTTGGATTGCTACTATTAAATAAGTAATCTAAATAGTTCTGTATTTATAATGTTTCTACTACCTTTAATTATTTTTCTTTATTTTCTTTCTGGGATTTAGACAGGATTGAGTGGAGCTCTAGAGACACTATGTGGTCAAGGATTTGGTGCAAAAGCATACAGAATGTTGGGTATACATCTACAAGCATCTTGTGTCATAACCATTATGTCCTCAATTATCGTAACCATAATCTGGTTATATACAGAACCTATACTAATCTTACTTAATCAAGAACATCAAATTGCAAAAGCTGCTGGTCTTTACTTGAAGTACTTTATTCCAGGATTATTTGCGTACGGTCTCTTGCAAAACATCATGAGATTTCTTCAAACACAATCTGTTGTTTTGCCCCTTTTAGCATTGTCAGGAATCCCAACTTTCATTCATGTTGGTATTGCTTATGTGCTGGTCGATCGGACAGCTTTAGGTTACAGAGGAGCTCCGTTAGCTGCTTCAATTTCATTATGGATTTCACTTATTCTGTCGGTTTTATATGTGATTTATTCGAAGAAATTTAATCGTACTTGGGAGGGTTTTTCCTTCGAATCATTTCAATACATTCTCACAAACTTGAAACTTGCCCTGCCTTCTGCAGCGATGATATGGTAAGGAAATATTCTGTTTTCTTTTCTCCTTTATAAATAATTTCAAATTCCTATATATGTAGATGCTACATTTCCATTCTCAAGAACCTTACAGGTTTTAGTTGTTGCTTTGCTAGTTTGGAGTATTGGGCTTTTGAAATTTTGGTGCTCCTAGCAGGAATGATGCCAGAATCTGAAATAACTACATCATTGATTGCCATGTGGTAGGTTTTAGTTGATAATGCATATATTTATCTCATTAAATTGACAATATTATATAATATGTACATTTGACACTAAATTTTAAAATTAGATTACATTCGATGAAAAAAAAAAAAGACAATTGGAAAAATTGTGAATTAGGCCTTTGTTCTAAACTTGTTATTTTTAAGCTTCAACTTAATAGTCTTATTGGTTTATGTTCAGTGTGAACACTGAAGCAGCTGCCTTTATGAGTGTTAATGGTCTGAGTGCTGCTGTAAGGTTAGTTGGGAAGCTAATTTTTGCTGTTTTGTGTTGTTATATATCATTTTGCGATAGATATTTAATTTAGAATTTTATTTTTTTCTGATAGCACGAGAGTGTCTAATGAATTGGGAGCAAACCATCCAGACCGAGCTAAAAATGCCATGACTGTGACTCTCAAAATCTCTATTCTTTTCGCTCTTATAATTGATTTGGCTCTAATCTTTGGTCATAACTTATGGGCTGAATTATTCAGTAGTAGCTCTTCTATCATACTTGCCTTTTCCTCATTGACACCTTTGCTTGTAGTCTCCATCACACTCGATGCGTTTCAAGGCATCTTATCAGGTTGGAAGTTGGAACAATTATATCATGAACTTTAATTTAACAATTTCATTGTATTTGTTCCAATTTCGCGTCTTCCTTGTAAAATGTAAATGATGGCTAAGTAACCAATGCAGGGGTGGCTAGAGGGTGTGGTTGGCAGCATCTAGCTGTTATTGCAAATCTAGCAACATTCTATCTCATTGGTATGCCAATTGCAGCCCTTCTCGGATTTAAGTTCAAGTTTTATGCTAAGGTAAGGAAAAAAAATAATAAAGTGGGAATTAAGTATAAAAAAGTACATGTGTGAATCCACACACATCTACACTTAAAAAGTCATGTTGTTTGTTTTCTAACACTATAGTATCCTATAGTTTGCACCATTAGAACTATCAGACCAAAATTCATAAATTCTGTTAATTTTTACTGATATGACATCCTTTTCTGAGTAAAAGTTAACCGAGCTATGGGTTTTGACTTAATTGTATACTAATGGTGTTAATCACACCATAGTGTCACAAAACAAATCACAGAACTTGAGTATAAATCTGCAAAATCATATGGTATTTTCCAAAAAAAAAAAAAAAGATTGCGAATAACATAGCTAACAATACACGTCTTTTCATGATTTATTAATTTTTTTTTTCTCAGGGATTATGGATTGGTTTAGTCTGTGGTCTTTCTTGCCAAGCCTGCACTCTCTTGGTGATCACACTGCGCACAAAATGGGCAAAAATGGATATGTCAGGGGAAGATAAAGATAAAGAAAATGCGGACTCGACTTAACTGAATTTCCGATGACTAATTTTGCTGAGGAAACTGATAATAAGAGTTAGCTGCGGCATCGTCTTCTTTTTAAAAAATGAAAGTCTTTTCCTATAGCTGCATTTCCTGCACCGTTAATTAATTCACTTCATTAATCCTTTTGTAGCAATTGTACTATTGCATTTCAATAAATTTTACTCTTGTTTTGGATTTTCTGAGATTGTTATCTAGCTAAACCATTAATTCAATTAATTTAATTGGTAAAATAGTTTTTTAGTATCAAAGAAATTAAGAAAAATGTAAATATTATTAACATTCTGTTGAGGGGTGTAACAGAGTTAATTCACTATATACTATTACTTGATAAGGCCTGTGAGCTATTCTTGCTACTGGAGTGAATTTGATTATTTTGTGATCAAACAGGTTATGAATCGTTTAACTTATTTATACCTCTAATGTTGTAGCTCACTGAAACTAGATTTTAAAAGCCGTAAAAACAAAAGTTCAAACATGTTCCTACAAAATACATAGATAGATCACCCTCAATTTTTCTTCAATCCATATTTAATGGACATTCTGTTAAAGAGTTAGACAGCACTGTGTTTTCTTTATGATCTGTGCTTATCAAAGTTTCTGTTTTAGTCCATTTCATCTGCAATGTAATGAACAAAAGGGTGCAAGCTTGGCAACAAAGGCCACAGATTAATCCAATCCAAAGACCCTGCATCAAAAATGAAAAAAAAAAATTAGGATTGTACATTTGTATATTAATGAGATTACGATTCTCTTATATTGGAGTGAACATGATGAATCATATTAACATAATCTACAGTGTTTAATATAAAATAAACGATTCAGATTCATTTTACACACATTAACTACTCACTTCCAAAAATTTTAAATTTTCATTTAAAAAACAATCAAAACTTTCGAAGTCATCTCATAAATATGAAAATTGATCCTGAAATCCTATCACTAATTTCAAAATGACTTCCATTCATGTATCTACAACTTCCATAAAGTTTTTCTTAATTGCAGAAAATAATATATGGTGTAATTTTGAGTAAATAGGGTATAATTGTAACTAATTTTCATAATTATGTAAGATAGTCCTATTTTAAAAGGTATACAATTATAAGTTTTTGAAGAAAGTCTAGATTTTTAAGGTGATTAATTATTCCTACTATTGTAATACCTTAGCATATAGCTGAAATTTAAATCCGATAAGGCAAGCTATTGGCATTCCAATGAAATAAAATGTTGCAAAGTTGGCGTAGACAACCAAATGCTGCCAACCACATCCTCTAGCTACCCCTGCAGCATCAAAATAAACTTTATTTGATAACAAAGTTAAATGAATTTAAAACCCATTGATTACCAAAAACAAGTGCATAATTCAAACCTGATAAGACTCCTTGGACTGAATCAACTGTAATTGAAATTACAAGCAGGGGTAGCATTGATGTAAATTCTTTGGTTATTGCAGGGCTATCACTGAATGAATTGGTCCAGATTTTATGACCAAATACTAAAGTTAACACTACTGCAAGGGAGAGAAGGATAGAGAGTTTAAGAGTCACAGCCATGGCATTTTTAGCTCGGTCCGGATTGCCTGCTCCTAATTCATTAGAAATCCTTGTGCTGTCACAATAAATCTTTAATTTCAATATCAAAAGTAAAAGATTGAAACTGTAGAAATTAACATTGGATTAGTATAATTTTATCTACTAACCTCGCAGCAGCACTAAGACCATAAGCAAACATGAAGACTAATGCTTCTGTATTTACACTAAATATGAAAAAAAAAAAAATCAACCAAAGAAAAAAAAAAAAAAAAACTAGTTTGTATAGAAGCAAGAGAGATGAATTATGAATATATATACAAAGACTATACCACATTGCAATCAATGAAGTAGTGATTTCGGAATTAGGCATTAGTCCTGCTAACAACACCAGAAACTCGAAAGCCCATTCCTCCAAGCTGCAGACAAGAATGTGAAAAATAGGGCCATTTACTTGCTGCTAAATGATAATAACTTAAAAGTAAAAAATTAATAAAACCCATGACCAGAAGTCTTTAACAGCATTATCGTAAATATTTGACAGTACTATCGATATACTGTTAATATTTCACAATAACATGCAAATAATATTATTATAGATATGTAATTGCTGTCAGTAGCAAGTAATGTTAAATCCAACATTTATTGTAGTGTTAACGACACTTACCATACCATTGCAGCAGAAGGCAAGGCTAATTTCAAGTTGATAAGAATGTAACAAAAAGATTCGAACGAAAATCCATTCCATGTGTGTTCAAATTTCTTCGAACAACTCACATATATAGCCAACATAAAGACGGATATCCATAAAGAAATGGAAGCTGCAAGTGGAGCTCCCTTGAAGCCAAGAGATGTAAAATTAACCAATGCATAAGCAATACCAGTATGAATACAAATTGATATTGTTGAGAATAGAACAAGGGGCTTGACTATAGATTGTGTCTGAAGAAACCTCAAGATGTTCTGTAGAACTCCGTATGCAAATAATCCTGGAATTAGATACTTCATATAGAGGGAAGAGGTTGCAGTAATTTCAGAATCTTGATTTAATATGATTAAAATTGGCTCTGTATAAAACCATATTGTAGATATGATAATACAGAAGAAGAATGATATAATGCAGGAGGCTTGCAAATATAGGCCAAGCTTTTTGTACATTTTTGCACCAAAATCTTGACCACAAAGGGTTTCAAGTGCTCCACTTAATCCTGTCTAAAGCATCACAAAACAGAATAAAAGAATCAATAAAGGAACATCGTCAAGAAGCCAAAATAAATAAAAGATTATTTTTGCTTCAATTTTTTTTTCTAGTTGATAAACAAAGAAGTTAATTAATATTAGTCAGATAATTACAACATATAGAGAAGCAGGCCATCAATCATAAGAGAAGCACATAGACTGCAAAAGACAAAAAGATACAATGAAAGCCCACTAGAGGAACTTCATGAAGCACTACCAAAATTCGACGCCTCAGCTAGCAAAGATGAACTTCTGTTATGATCAAAGCCAAAGGAAATATCCCAGTAGCTTGTCAGATGAGAATTAGTCTAACAACACAATAGAATTTGTTCTTCACAGCACATAACCAGATAATTTATTTAGGGGAACGAAAATTAATAGAAAAAGAAAAAAAACAAAAACAATTCTTTTTTCCCTAAACTTTGTAATAATTTTTCTTTCAAATAATAATATCTAATTATATCAAAATTACTTATCTATAATGGATGTAAGAATTTTTGTCACGTATTTTAATTAATATGATTATTTTATCTTTTTTTTATCCAATAAAAAAATATCTATATTTTTTTTTACTCCATATATTCTTATCTTATTAAATAAATTTATACATCTATCGTAAGTAAGTATTTTTCTTATACCATAAAAAGAAACATCCAAACCTAATTTGGATGATAAGAGGCTTAGGCTTCTTATGAAGGTTTTAGGTTTAAGTTTTTCTCTCGATAGTTAGATGAGTGATTCACAAAAAATAAATAGTATAGTGTCTCACAAAACATTATCCTTCATTTTTAATGCTAATTAAATATTAATATTTGTGGTTCTTATAAAAACAATCGGTATAATATCTCACAAAATATTTTTTTTATATTTTAGTATTAATTACTAATATTTGTGATTCTTATAAAAACAGTCTAATCATGCAAAACCTTTAAAAAAAATTATATCATAAAAGGACATCTTTATTGATGTTTCATATATATAAAATGATATTAATTAAATAATTAGAGTAATTATATAAAAATAATATATAAGTTTTCAAATAGGTTGGAGGGCAAAGGCTCCTATTTGTCCCAGTGACTGGTTCCTTTAATTTAAATTATTATTATTATTTTTTTTGTTGATTAATAATGGGTTGATCTTTGTTAGTGTTGAAATATACTACACTGAATAAGACTAACAAGGTAAGAAATGAAGGCTATGGCGCATATATAAGGCAGATTCTATACTTTCAACCTTGCATGTGAGGTCCATATTAGCTAGGAGTTCAGTATTATAGCCTTTCATGTTATTGTGTGTCGGATGCATAACTAACACGTGCAATCAGTCGGTTATAACAAGTGTTCAAGTTAGCACATGTTCAAGAGATAATAGCAATTTAGTTAAAGTAGATTTAGGAGAATAAAAAATTTGAAAGTGAACTGTAAAAAATATATATATATATATATAAAGATAACATTATTTTAATTTTATTATCTTTTAATGTGAATAACTAATAAAGATATTATTGATAACTATAATTATATTTGCTAGTAATTTATAAATAATTTAAATATATTTAAAATAACATTATAAATTAAAAAAAAATATTTAGATAATTTTATTTTTTTTTTATAAATTTCTCTTAACTCAAACATGAATTAATTATGTTTAATGAATTTGAATACTACGTTATTATATTAAATATAAACATATATTTAAAATAATATTTTCAGAAAATTGACATTTTATACAAAACAAATTTATATAAGTTCCTTCCCATTCAAACATGAATTAATCATGTTATCATCATACCAAATACAAATATATATTTAAAATAATGTTTTAAGAAAATAGATATTTAATACAAAATAATCTTACATATAGAAGTAGACATTTTATATACCAAATGAAACCTACATGTAGAATGAATCTAAAAAATATTGTTAGAAGGGTTAAAAAAAATTCAAAATATTTACTTTCATAATTAAAAATAAAATATTGTTCATAATGATTATAATTATTTTCTACCTTAAAATTAGAATATTATGAATAAATATAAGAATCCATCATCTTTGGCTGTGAATGACTAATTTTTCTCAATCTAGTGCAAGAATTTTATTTCATTCCATTAAAATAAAAAAAATTACACATTAAAAATAATAATGATATCAAAATAATAAAAATTTTAAATTAATTATGTTTATCAATTGTATTTGCTTTTTAATAATATTTGTAAAGCAACACATCCTAAAATATATGCAATGTAATCTTATTTTATTTTTCATGTTATATAAAAGAAATCTCTAATTTTTTTTTTTTCAATTATCCAAATTGTGACAGATCTTGTCGACTTCAATAGTAATTTAATGTGCAAGTAGATAAGACAAAAAAATAAATTAATATCATAAAATTCAGGGCTGATATATTGCCAAATGGCTAATTAATTGAAACCCTTTGTTCATTTATTTATTTATTTCTTCAGTATCTACAATTAATATGCTGGATTGCATCATCTTTCAGGGACAGTCTAACAATAAATCTCAAATTTAAATATGATTGAACCCAAATACAGACATTATAGTAAGAATTATTTTATATAACATTTAAATTTAAATTTCATCAATAGTTATCTCTCTATGCTATTAAATGTTTCTGAAATTATAAAATTATGATTGATGTTGAATCCTACCTAAAATTTCAAATTTCAAATTTATCAATAGTAATATTAAATTATTTCTAGAATTATAAAATTATAATTGATGTTGAATCCTAGATAAAATCAAATATTTCAACTTCATGTTTTAATATATATTTAAGTAATTTGATTATAAATCAAGTTTTAAATAATTCAAATTTTTACAAATTGACAAAATTTTAATTTATTTTGAAACTATTTTTTATTCTAAAAAATAAATTCTACAAATTATATCTAGATTTTTAAACATAAAAATTTATAAAATATAATAAATCTAAGTTTTAGAGTATGAGATAAAGTCTGCTATTTCCATGTACTTGAGTTGGAGATCCCAAAAGATTAACCTTGTTGATCCCTAGCTAGTTTTTGAAAGGGGGAAGGAAAAAAGACGTGTGTTAGTCACAGTCTTGTTCTGCTCGGACCCATGGGTCAAGTGTTTATTGTCCCCGATTCAAGTTACTCCTATAGGGCATACTAATCACTAAGCACAAATGAAAGATATTCGCCCTTCAGGCAAGATATCGGACTACCGATCTTGAATCCCTGCATGCAGAGCTCAATCTAAACAATGAATCAATATCAATTACATAAAAAAAAAAAAAAAAATTAAAAAAAGTATATCATAGAAAAACTAATCAAAAATAATATCTTATTAATTATGCCATAAAAAAAATGCCCAACATGATTAAACACTAATTTTAAACTGTTTATGTTTTTTCCCCACATCAAGCAAAATGATTTGAGATAAAAAGAATACTAATTAATAAACTTTAGATCTAATTTATTCTCTAATGATGAGATCAATCAAAATAAGACAAAGCTAAATTTGATGGATATATATAGTGAAAGAGAGAGAGAGAGAGATTGAGTAAATATTTATTACCATAAATGCAAATCCGGAGACACTGGCCCAAGAGTTGGCAAGGGTGGCGGCTGCGAGCTCAAGCTTTCCAAGGTGACCAGCGAACATAACCGATACCAAGGTTATTAAGTAATAGAAAACACTTGTAAGAATCATAGGCAATGAAAATAACATCTGTTTCTTTGCCTCTTCCAATTCCAACACTTTCTTCCAACTATGTTTATCATTATTATTATAACCAGCTCCAACTTCTAACAATGGTTTTCTATCTAAACTACTTGTCGTGGGCGACATCACTTTTTTTTTTTTTTTTTTTAAATCTCCTCTGTAACACCTTAGCATACTTTGCCCATCTCACTTATACAAATCTTATATATACATATAAGAGAGAGAGAGAGAGAGAGAGAGGTGTCTCTTATTCTTATGGTGAAGGGTCCCTCATAAGTGCAAATTATTAATCATGTGAAATATGGGGTTAAATATTGAAGGGAGTGTTGACCGCAACTAGAGTATTGATTTGTTACTGTTGGAGATTTCGGAAGTGTATTTATATGAGTAATAGTATATGAATGAGTGTTGTGTTTTACATATAGATATGATCAAATATTAAAATTAAATAATTTTTTATTATTTAGATAAAATTAAAATTAATTATTGAAATAAAAAAATTAATGCAATATTAAAAATTAAAAATAAAATAATTTTGAGTTTTGAAAATTGAAATAACTTTAATAAGTTTAGAGTTTAGATTTCATTAATTGATTTTTTACGATTCTAATTCATATTGATTATCCAAAATATCAAATTAATGAATTAACTACTTTAAATTATTATAATTCTCTCAAGCAACTACAAAGTATTTATATTAATTCTATGTCTACTCTCGTGATCATTTAGTTAATGTAAACTCATTTAGTTCTTTCGCAATTTCTAACCCCTAAAGTGTGTCCCAATCTATTGACAACTCGATCATTTATATTATTGATTTAATGAACTTATATCACATTTTATCTCTCGATCTATAATGTGTTATCTTAAATAATATCTAATAATGACCAATTATCAAACATTTATAAACCTAGATCAATAAATTAACTAATTCAATTTATGCATAATATAATCAATTAATTATAGTTGAATCATAAATCAACAATTGACTACATCTAAATTCTAGAATAAATAATTTAGCCAAGTATAATTGAAACATAAATTGAAAACTTTATTAAATTAATAAATTAGTTCAATATTGCTAAACAATTAAATTTAATAAAGACAAATGGAGTTAATAATAAAAATCTTCTCTATTCGCTAAGATTTGATTTCGATTGCTAGCTCTTCAATTTGAAGTTCTTCCTTTCTTTTTCTTGAAGATTTTCATCTCTAGACTTCTTAGAAAATTTTTCACTCTTCAACTCTCAGAAAAAAGTTAAAATTTGAAAGTTAAATATTCATTTTTGCCTAAAAATCACCAGAAATAGGATCATTAGTTCAAAAACTAGATTGAGTGCACTAAAAAATTGGGTATCGATTTTTGAGTTTGTGTCTCAGGAAAATAATTTGGCCAAAAATCAGGTGCTTTTGCCAAAAACGGGGTCGAACCTCTTTAAAAACTAGATATCGATTTTTATAGCAAATCTTCTTCGAATTTATTTGATTTTTGAACTAAATATTTTCATATTTTTAATCTTAACTTCAAACTTAAAAAATAAATAAAATCATATCAAATCTTCACAAAATAAAATAAAATAAAATTAAATTAAATTATAATAAAATATATTTAAATTAACTTAAAAATACTACTAAAATAACACACATCAATTACAGATTGAGTTTGAGTTTTAAAAATATTAAATTTTTCAAAGGTTTGATTCCTTCATTAACTGTAACCTATAATCTGATTCGGTTTGGACCAACTGGCAAATAAATCTACTAATACACATGAAAATAGTATATCTTACATTAATAATGAGGTGGTAATTATCGCTTAATTTGTACAAATGGACCTACATGATTGTGAAAGAGAATACACTATTATCATATTCACCAAGTACATCTAATATTTTCCTTATATTGAAGATGGGTTGTTGGATGGTAGCTAGCAAATTATACTAGCTACTTGGTGTAATACCCCATAACTTGTTAATTGTATTCCTAACTATGTGCTTGCTCATTGTATGCCTAACTATGTGCTTATTGTATTCATAGATATTCTAAAGTTGCATGGTACGGATAATGATGGAAAATTTATTATCAATTGTTTTTCGCTAAGTTGGGATCATATAGATCCTTTGAATTGTTTGATTAAAATCTTGGTATGTGGTTTGAAGGTACACGTTTGAGTTTATGTGGCTAAGTCCTTGAGGAGGATGGTTTTTGAGTGGCAAAGAGTGTGAAATATTTGTAATGCCTGTGAATTTTCTTTCTATCTGAATTTCTTAAATTTAACTTCCCATGTTATGTGTTTTACTTTTCCTTCTGCACATAATTCCAAAATCTAAATTTTAAATATAATGAGTGTGATATTTGAATAACACTCTTGAAAGAAAAGTAACAAACATTATCTATATGGTAACAAGCATGAATTTAAAATTTCAAAAATTAAGTGATGAACATTATCCATCTAGAACACCCCTAAATAGCCTTCATGTGTAAAAATACAAGTAACATGTGTTACACATAAGATAATGTCTGTTACTAGTCAATTGATATAAAAAAAGAAAAAGATCTATTTTCTTTTTAGCTGACACTTAAATAATTTTTCTCATTCTCCTTCATTTATAAAGTTGACAAATCCTAGCTAAGCAAATCTCTCTTTCTATACTCCAACCACTAAAGATTAGCTAAAATTTTGAGAGAAACTACTCATAGAAACCACAAGTTCCTCGTAGGATTCAATTGAGGGATTCCAAGTGTTGAGAGAAAAAGTTAACTCTCTCAAACTTCATTTTATGTATGATTTAAGCTTAATGATAGTTATAAAAGTTATTTATGAGTTATAGGTAAGTATATATTTATAAGAATTAATGATTAATATTAATAGTTAGTTCCGAAAGTAAGAATATTAACGGCATTTATGGTGAATAATAAGATGAACAGTACGATAAATAGTAATTCTTACTTTACACCTTCTTTATTTTTTTTATTAAAGGTTTTAAAATGGAGTTGGAAAAAATATTAACGGACTCTAGGAATTCTAGAAAATTCTAATTTTTGAGATATGTTGGAATTATGTATAGGCAAAGTGAACCAAGGACTTTGAGGCGATTTATGTAAAGCTAAGGTGTTTTAAGCTGCGAATAAGGTGAGTTACGAAATATTATTTATGTTTGTTTACCCCTCATTGTTATAAGTATTCTTCTAAATGTGGTATTATTGTTATATATATAATATCATTGTTATTGCTTATCTTAATATTGGCATTGATATGTTCATTGAAACCCCCATTATGGATAAGTCTATTGATTCATTGCATTAGAAACTGGTTATTAATTCTTTGAACCAAATTCATTATTAAACCTTATTGTTATTATGATATTGAATATTGCTATTGATCTATAACATTGAAATTGTTTTATTATTATTGAGAGGCAATTTGGGTTGATTTATTGCTACTATACTTACTTAACTTTAACCTAGCTATAGATCACATTTGTGGCAAAAAAAATCATTGTCAATAGAGATATTCTATTAAACTATGTGCACTAGTGATTTAACCGATAAAGTCTAAGATATCAATGTTTCACCTAAGGAGGACCATGTTACCCTGGCGTAGGCCGCACAAATATATGTATACTGTTAACAGAAGAATATGACTCCATTTATTGTTTATTATTTATATTATTTTGTCATTCATGTACTGGTGAATTAGTATCATTTTTTGTAGGCACATTATTGTTATTATTATTGACCCATAATGAATTGTTATATATATATATATATATATATATATATATATATATATATATATATATATATATATATATCAATTCATTATTATCCCTTCACAAATCCTATGTATTAATTTATTTCGTAATTGACTGAGTTGGAGATTTACCCATCTTCAAATATTTTCATGAGCTAGAGTAGAGGGCCTTATAGGCATGATCGAGCTTTTTGACATTTTCAACACAAGAAATTTATTCATGTATAGTTTCTGGAACATATTTATATTGCATTTTTTATTTTGTATATTTATACTCTAGCTGCTCTATGATATTCATGACACTTAGATATAGATTTGTATGAATTATTTAAATAATTTTTTATTGATTAGCTAAGAATCTATAGTATTTTGAATATATAAATAATTTTATCTTATTCTTTTTTTTAAAATATTAGTATATAATATATATAATTTATTATAATATAAAATATTTATAAATTGAAAAAAAAATTATCATGTGTAATTTCCAAAAACTAGTATATATAAAAAGACGACAAATTTTTTTTTTGGGAGGAAGAGAGAGATAATTAATAAGAAAAGAAATAACAAATATTTAGTTGGCTTGTCACATTTCACATCCATCCTATATAAAATCTATCTTGAGTAAAACCTCTAAAAAGTTTTAGTTTCAATTGTCATGCTACTCATATATTAAACTATTTAAAATTTTAAAATTTATTATTATAATCTATAAACATACATAATAATTTTGATTTTTTCATAAATAAAATTACTATTTTCACAATGATATCTCATGGTAATGGATATTAATTTGACTAGATAATAGTACCTTTATAATTATTTTTTTAGGGTCCATTTAAATAAATAGTAACTCAACTCAACTAAATTTTAATTCTAAATTAATTGGGGTCGACTATATAAATTATTTTTTTCCATTATAAACACTCATGAGATAAATTCGCAGAAAAATCTAAAGCAATTAAGTCATCATTAAGCACTCTTCTCCAAGTTAGTTTAGGTCCACCTCTACCTTTTTTTTTTCTAACATTTAACTAAATATAGTTTACTCTTCTAACCAGTGCATCACTAGGCCTACAATGGACATGTCCAAATCATCCCAACTTATTTTCTCTAAAATTATCATCAATGCTAACTATTCCAACCTTTTCTTTAATACATTCATTTCGAATAAGATTCATTTTAGTATGTTCACACATTCATTTCAATATTTTTATTTCAGTAACACATATATTTAGAGATATATTACCCTTTCATTACCCATCACTCGCTACCATACATCATAACATGTCTTATTGTTATACAGTAAAACTTACCTTTCAATTTGAATGAAATTTTATGGTCGCATAGAACTTCAAAGGTAAGTGTCTATTTCAACTACCCAGTTTTTATCCTATAGCTAACATCCTTTTTCACACCCTCCATCTTCTTAGAGGATTGAGTTTATATATTTAAAATAAGTGATTTGGGACAAAACCACTCCATCCAAGCTAACTCTCTCATTATGTCCACTTCAGTCTTTACTAAATTTGCAATGCATGTATTTCGTCTTGTTTCTACTTAAACTGAAACCTTTGGACTCCAAAGTGTTCGTCTATAACTTTAACTTCCTATTAACTCAATCTTGTATCTTATTTACTAGTACAATGTTATCTGCAAACATCATGCACCATGAGCTTTTATCTTGTATATGTTTTGTTAATTCATCCATAATCAAAGTAAAGAGGTAAGGTTTCACTACAAATCCTTGATGTTATCCAATTGATATAAAAAAAAGTCTCTCGAGTCTCCTCCAACTGTGCTCACGCTAGTCGTTGCTTCGTTATATATATCCTTCAAAATTTGTATATACCTAATTTTAAATGCTTACCCTATAAATTTTTTCTTTTTCTTTCCATCTTTTCCCTTATTAGTTAACGAAAGTGTTAAAGGTGTTTTTTGAATTATGTATTTATAATCTAATAATAAAAATTGAGGGTTGTGGGGTAGGGACCACAATTCAATTCACTTTGCAGGCACCCTCTTTGTTCCGCCCCTATTTGTCCCACTTACTAAAAGGAGAAATGCAAGTTTTAAATTTTAAATTTAAATCAAATTCGATTTGGCATAAGTAATGGTGTAACTTGACTTAAATTTGATCTGATTATATATATTTTAAAATTTTAAATACTATATATAATTTGGCATATATATTTTAATAGATTATTTTATATAAAATATAAATTATATTGTATGCATATATAGAAATGATATATGTCTATATATGAAAATTAATACTAAATAATTATTTTTAAAGAAAAAAGAAAAATAAAAAATGAAAAGGGTATTTTCGTCACAATCTGTCATGTTTTATTGCCCTCTCCGCCTCGCCCTAAAGCGAAGGGGCGGGAACAAAAATATATAGGTAGGATGGCGGCGGGAAATGAGAAACTTGCCCATACCCTTCTTATTACCATTCTTATTTTGGATTTTAGTTATTTATTTATTTATTTTTAGAATGTATAGTTTCAAAATTTATTTTGAGAGAAAAGATAAGGGAGAGATGAATTGCTTATTTGATTTAGTTTTTGGCAGGTAATTGATAGAGTTTTAATTTTTAATTGCTAACTCAACCTTTTAGTAAATTAAAAAAAGAAACAATGGTTGTTAGTGTTAGATATCTTAATAGCCGTGAATTATAAAAGCTCTATTCTAAATTTTTTTCCTATTAGTTGACAGCTGAGGTTATATTTTTTCCATATTACTCCTATTATATTATTCTTATAAAAAATAATTAATACATAAATTAATTTTCAAAAATTAGTTTTCATATGATTTATTTATTTGTAATTCTTTAAAAATAATAAATAATTATTATAATATTATTAATAATATTTAAAATAATTATTATATATACATTTTACAACAAATATTACAAATATAAATAATAAAATTAAGTATAATTTTCTTAACTAATACTCATTCCATTCGAAAAATATAAACTCACTTTCCTTTTTCATTTGTCCCAAATTATATGTTACTTTTCTCTTCTAAAAGGTAATAAATTTATTAGTTTGTTAATTTATTAATATATTCTTATTTAATATATTTCAATGTACCATATTTTTATCAACAAATTGTTAATTAATTTTATTGAACTATTAAGTAAAACATAATGCATCTTTTAACATTCCTAATCAAATACAAAAAAAATTGAATTGCTGAAACATTAATCAATAATGAAACTTTAGTGAGTTTGATATTTAGCATTAAAAAATCAAACAATAATTATTTTTAAGATAATTATTTATTAATATAAGTGAAGTGATATTTGAGAAAAATATTAAATAAAATTATTATTTTAATTAAATTAACTACTTTTTAAAATTTTTATGAAAATAAAAATAGATCTATTTTTTTTTCCGAAGAAATACGTTTTATTTCCATGACATATTAAAATGTACAATAATAAATACATATAAATAATTAAACACATATGTTCATTTTGTATTTCAACAATAATAATTACTAAATTTTATCAAAATACTAATATTAATTTATTGAATAATAGCTAGCAGCCATCAACTATATCAACTGAGCTTCAGGTGCTATCAACAGTAAGAGTAAATATGCCTAAACTTTTTATGTGATAGACAACTAATAAGGAAACATCATTAAGGGATAACCAAAATTAAATTAAGAAAAGCAAAGAGAATGTAATAATTATGAGTGAGGATATTTTTGTCTAATTAAATGACCATTTACCGTATTATATAAGTTGTGAAGACAGTAACAAGAATTGTGGAAATATATACTCTTTTCCTTGAAAAACGATAATCTCATTTTTATATTTTGTGTTCAAAATTATAATTTAACTTTTTTTAAATAAAATTATAATATATTTTTATTTAATATTTCATTTTATCATATTTTTATTAACAAACAAACAATTAATTTTATTTTTTTTATCAGAGTTCATTTTGTGACAAATCAGTTTCATCACTCGCCTCAATTTGTAAGTAATAAACAGATTTCGCAAGATAACGTTACTGATCCCATGCTTGCATCTAAGGACCTTCCAATAGTCAACATGGAATTTTATCGTACTGAGGAGAATTGTGATTGGCTCAAGTGTAGCCTTGTTACAGAAGATAAAAATCCAGAAAATGTTCAGCCAATTCAAGCTAGTTTAGAGGCAGAAGGTTTCATTGGAGGTTTTTGTAGACATATGGGTGGCAACAGGTACTCCTAACTTTCATCTCTACTGAAGATATGAACAAATTTTTTAGGAGGGTCTGAATGGCTAAGTAATTGGTTTGTTTTTGTTAAGAGATGTTTGCAATAAAAGATTTGTATGGCTTAGATGTGAAGGTGTGCCTCTTCATCTTCATGTATGGTGCCCGGATTTCTTTCACCGCCTACTATCTTTTATTTGGGGGACTTTCATATCTTTAGATGATTCTACTTCGAATAAGAGAAGTTTTGATGCTGTTAGAATGAAGATTTTCACTTCTATTCCTCATCAAATCAACAAGATTGTGAAAGTTGCCATTAATCAACAAGATTTTCTCATTCGTGTATTTGAGGAGGTAATGAATACTTGTTTTAATTTTAAGAAATCTGATGACAAGGATCATTCATCTCCTTGGTTTCCTTCATATCATGTTTCTAAGTCCTCCACAGAATCATCTAAATCAGTTGGGTTTTCAACTGAAGAAAAAAAAAATTAGATAAAGGTGATTTGCATATTTATGAAACTGATTTAGAAGCTAATCAAAATGATAATCATTGTCAAGCTCATTTAATCTAACTAGATGATGTTGTTATGAATATTGTTTTTTATGAAGGAAAGCATACCACTGTTTCTCATGATGATAAGTTTTCTCAAAGCATTCATCTTGAGTCGTTGGATGGTGCCCATCCAAATGTCAATTCATCTCTAATTTTAATTCCAAATTTGAATACTCACAATGACGATATATCAAAGCAAGGATTCTGTACAAGTTCAGAAGATAATGTACTTATGGATGCCCAATCAAATTTTTATTCAAATTCAAAAAGTTTAGCAGAAGAGTTGATTAGGGTCGCTTCTCAAGACGGTTCCGTACCTGATAGAAACGTCTCCCTTGCTATCCAAACACCCTATCAAGAGAGTGTTGCTCACGAGGATGAGAATCCTAAAAAGATTTACACTGGGCTTTTAGTTAAAAATGAAGATATTGAACTGCTGGGGAATAACAATCGATCGAGTCACCTTAACTCCTCTGTCGATTTTGATCCAATTACTAACCATGTTGAAAATGGTATCCAATCCCATCTATCTGAAGAATATTAGTAAATAGGTTCCAATGGCAAGTTTAAAGAAGGATTATGTGGTGTCTCTCACTCTAAGAAAGGTAATAAAATCAGGTACCTGTGCGCTGTTAATAGCTCCAAATGTACTCCAAAGGGCTTTTATAAAATCAAGACAAAACAAAGGGGTAATTTGTTGTCTTCAATATAGAATGTTTGTGATGTTCTTCCCGTGCTCATTCAGAGAAGGTTGCAGATGAGCTTATTTCTGATGATGATATTAAGAATAGAAACAACATATTGTGCTTTGGTGGTGATGTTTTTTCTACAATTGTTTCTCATGTACCAATCAAACTCTTTAGGATATTTTTTGTTGGGATTGCTAATTTTTCAAACTGAATTGAATTATTTTAATTATAAAATTAAATTGAATTAAACTGAAATATAATATAGTATAACTTGATTTTTTAAATAAATTTAAATCTCTTTAAAAAAATTATTATTAATATAATCAAATTATTTTATTAATTCTTTCAATCTATTTAAAAGAACTCATTAAAACATTTAAGTAGTCGTAAATAATAATAATACCAAATAAAATTTTAAAAAATGCGTGCTTATAATTTATTTCAAAATTTAAAGTTGAGACGCTAAAAACACAATAATTTTAGAATTTAGGTATTATTCTTATACATATATATATATAACACGTAATATAAATAAGGTTTACGGTTTAGTCTAATTTATTTTAATTAAAAAATTGAAATCAAACTGTACACTGAATTTTACAAAAATTTCAGACTAAATTATTTCTTATCAAAAGTCAAACTGAATTAAATTGTCTAATTCAGTTTAATTAGTTTCAATTCGGCAGTTTATATTGAATAGTAAACACCCTCCGATCTTCTTTTGCAAGACATTTGTGGAATATCATATTTGACTCTGTGTTGTTTAGTCTTCTTGTATGTTTCTTCAAGGTCTTGCCCTTCCTTTTTTTAAATTAAAAAAAAAAAAAAAAGTATTGTCAATAAATCTTATTATTTTATGGGTTTCAGTTATTTGAGGGCTAAGAACCCAACGCTGAAAACCCAAGAAAAGGCCCCCTTCCCCAACACAGTCTTCCTGTAAGATAAGCCCAAGGCTCATAGGATACTCTTAAACTCTTAGGTTTAAACATTAAACCCATGGGACAAATCCCATTCTCTTTTACATAGACTTAACTTCCCCAACTCAATTATTTGTATTATTACAGTATTAAATGGGTTTTAAATTCTCAACAACATTATAATTGTAATACAACATTTTAATGTATATTAAGTATGAATCATAGTTTTACCATTTATACTTGATAATCTATTTTATATATTCAATGTTCATAATATACTAGTACTAGATAGGGGCAAATTTATAAGTGCATTTTATTTTTATTTTTGCCTCCACTTAAAAATTAAAATACCTATAGTTTATATATTGCTCCACTCACAATTTTTTATTATTATTTGTTTATGAATTTATAACATGAATGTTAATATATTTTTTTTTTTTGTATTTTAGACTAATGAATTGAAGAAAATGAAGAAAAAAGTAATAAAAGAATTGATAATTGATACAATTATTGATTGTTAAATTTTATTTGTTTTATTTTAATTTTTGCATATTAAATATTAGAAAAATAGGTGATATTATTTGTTTCTTAACTTTGATATAATTAATGGAATAAAAGCTCTCAATTATCTTGTTGTTGGGAATTGAAGAATTTTGAGATAATGTTATTTCAAGGTATTTTAATAAATAAAATATATTTTAATTTGTTTTGATGTGATGAGAATATTATTTAATTATTTAATTATATATAATTTAAAAAATACAAGTATAATTAAAATAATATTAAAAAATAAAATAATATTTGAAAATATTTAGAATGACGTTCATCTCCTAATATATAATAATTAGTGATAATATTCATCTCTATTAAAACAAATATAAGGAGATGATATTGTCACCAATTTTTTATTTTTAAAGATAAATTTGTGTTTCCTATTATTAATAATTAGGAATAAAAATATTAAGGGGACAAATAATATAAAATATTTAGAGACAATGATTGTCTCCAATACAAGACTTTAGGAGATAAAAATCATCTCTAATAAAATATTTTAGAAGACAAAAGTTATTTTTGAAAAAATATTTTAAGAGATAAAATGTGTCCCCAATAAAAATCTTTTAGGAACAAATGTCATCCCGAAAAATAGGACGACTTTCACTCGATAAACTCTGAAAACTTTGATATCAGAAATAAAAGGCACGACACATGATGACGATAAAAGTCATCTCTGATACATTTAAGGATAATTTTTCGGCATTGGGGACAATTTTTATCGTGCCCAAAATTACTAAATTTTGTAGATATGGTATATTTACTTCACTTTATTATCCTATCTTGATTTTCCACATTTACAATAGGTTTTTTTTTTTTTTCTCTTTTTGCCATAGTTGTTAAAATCGGATCGGATCAGTCGGTCGAATTGAAAAACTAAAAATTGAACCAAGAATAGATCCGGTCAGCTCCATTTATCCATCCTCCAAAAATCAGTTAAAAAATCGATGAACCGGCCAATAAACCGATCGAACTGAACTAATTTTCTGATTCGAACTGGTCAATTTTTTTATTTTTTATCAAAACGATGTCGTTTTTATCAAGTAAAAACGATACTGTTTTTTTGAGTTAAAAAAAATTAAGAGAATTCAGTAATTTCATTTTAATTTTACCCAATATCAAAATCATGACCCTATTGCATGTTATCATATTATGTGAGTAGATATTTGAATAAGTGAATGTTCATAACTTATTATATGTATCACTTTTGATTTAATGTGATTAGATTGACAACATAAAAAATATGATTTTATATAAATTTTTAATTTTGTCATAATTATATTATATTTATTTTTATCATATATATAATAAATTTTAAATTATATATATATAGTTTCTGATTTTCTGCCTGGTTTTTTAACCAATCTGATTATGTAAACATTGTTTTTTGCTTATTAACGAGGCCAAAAAAAATCTTTCAATTTTAAAGACAACTTGAATACCTTTAAATCAAAATTCATCAGTTAATTTACCTTTAAAAAAATTTCTGATATTATTATTTGATTTTTATATTCAGTGTGAACACATAAACTGTAGCCCACATGTTAACTTATATATGGTCTAAGTGCTGCTGCAAGGTTTGCTAATATATTAATTATTAAAATTTCATGTTTCTAAGTTAAGTTTTTTAGTATGTTGAAATAAATTATTGAGTTGCTGTAACAACACAAGAGTGTCTAATGAGTTGGAAGCAGGCAATCCAGACAAAGCAGGCACTCCAGATAAATTTCTTGCCCTTATAGTTGTTTTGGTTCTAGCATTTGGTCATAATATTTGGGCTGGTTTGTTCAGTGACAGCCCTGCAGTTATAAAGGAAATTGCTTCCATGGCACCACTGCTTGCTGTTTCTATTAAACTTGATTCTATCCAAGGTGTCTTATCAGGCTTGAATCATTCACTCCTTTTATATACTGCTTCTCAATGTCTCCAATAAATAAATTGGTAGATCAACTAATGAACTTCTGGTTTGGTGGACAAAATTTGTCTCATTGATAAAGTTGGATTTTGATGTTGCAAGCAGGCGTGGTTAGAGGAAGTGGTTGGCAGCATTTGGCTGTTTATGCCAATTTGTCAACATTTTATCTCATTGGCATGTCAATTGCTTCTCTTATTGGATTCAAGTTGAAACTTTATGTCAGGTATATATATATATATATATGGTTGGCAGCACTTGGCTGTTTATGCCAATTTGTCAGCATTTAATCTCATTGGCATATAGCACTCGTTTTCCTAGTAATTTATATGCTTTCTTCATCTTTTTGGTGCAGGGTTTGTGGATTGGTTTAATTTGTTGCCTTTCTTGCCAAACTGCTACCCTATTGTTGATTACAATGACAGCAAACTGGACTCAAACAAATCCTTCTAAAAGATATGAAGAAAATCCCATTTTCATTTAACAAAAAAATCCATTAATGCCATTGAGAATACATCTCTTTAATCGAAGTTTGATTTATAGTGTAAATATTTCCATTTAGTAAAAAATTATATAAGAGATGAAGAAAATCCCATTGTCATTTAACTAAAATTTTCATTTAATACCACTGAGATATATTTCTTTAATTCACATCTGATTAATAATATAAAAAATTAAAGATTTAATTGACACCTAATCCGATTTATATATATTATTGAATAAAAGATTTAAATATTTTAATGATACTGTTATTTTTTTAGTATTAAAAATTATAAATAAAATATATTTATTAAATTATAAATATAAATTTCTAGTTAAATATATCTTCGAAAAGCAATAGAAATATAATTTACTCGAATTTGGATTAGATATGGGTAATGAAAATCATAAAATTCAAGCACATATAGAGCAAATTTTGTGGGATGGCTTGTTATACCTACACATAATCCTTTAATTAAGTGCAAATTAACCGATTGAACCAAACTCAATTGACCTAGCTAGATTAGATAAAATAATAACAGTAATAATCATAATAAAATGAATAATCCTTTTCCTTAAAAAAAAAAGAGAAATAATCCTTAATTAAATATTGTAAATAAAAAAAATAGGTATAGAATCTCTTGTGAATTCCTCTCGATTAAAACATAAATCAGCCAGGTCTAATAAAATTAAATACTACGTGGATATATAATAAATAAATAAATAAATAAAACACACTGCATATGCACCTTACACTTTTACACTTTAATCTCCACATTTTGTTTTGTAAAGCACCCTTCCTTGTCTAATAGTCTCACATGAATTTGGAGAAACTCAATTAAAATCATTTTCAGGAAACTCAAAATAATTTTCAATCATAATAGTTCTATTCTTTGATGTTGACATTTTCTGAAGATAATAAAATCATCCCATATTAGCAGATCTAAATGATTTTATAATTGAGAGAGATAATAATATAAACATCATACAGAACAGAATTCATGTCCTTTCATTTTTCTTTAGAAAAAATCCAAAGGATTTTGTTCTTTAACAAGCACCAATCTTCCCATCGAGCAATGTAATCGCTTATATTAGAAGCACATAAAATAAAGAGATTATTGGATTTCTTTCAAGTTTACCTCATTGAAGCTTGAAAACCAAACTCCTTTTTATGGAAAAATAAGTTGATCACCAATGAGATTTGGATCTAAAGTTGGATCCAGAGCTAAGAAGTCTTGAGTTTGAACCCCTTTTTATGGAAAAATAAGATGATCACCAATGAAATTCGACTCTAGAGTCGGATCCAGAGCTAAGATATTTTGAGTTTGAATCCTTTAGTCGGAGAAAAAAATGGGTTGATTCACATTTTCTACCATGGTGTAACGAGGCAAGCTAATAATATGCAAGCAATCAAGCAAAATAAGCAGAAAAAAGCATATAATATCACATACATTTCGTTAAATTTTGGCAAAATAAAATAATGTGAAATTAATTTTATTTTCCATACATAGTAATTAAAGATGGAAGCATTTTAATATGAAGTAGAAAGAAAAATTATACATACAATTACTTGGGTTGAGCACCAATACCATCAGTTTTGCTTCAGCATTTGATTCTAATTATTTTTATTACTCTTTTTTCTCTTGCTTGGAGTCCTCTACTTTAGCTTTTTTTGCCTCTTTTGGCTTTGGCTTTCCCTTCTTGGGCTTCATGAAGCAGAAACATGAGCAACAAGGACACTGAAACAAGAACTTCATTGCTAGCTTAAGCCTCCTCTCTTCTCTCAAAAATGTACAAAAAAACTTTATAATGTAGGAAAGTCTTAGCTCTCTTGCCCCTTTTTATCTTCTTTATTGTTTCTTTTTCTTTAATTTTTTTGGTTAATACCCTTTTTTTATTATTAATTTATTATCTTCTTTCTTATCTAATAATGTTTTTCACTTTTTTCCTTTCTTTTTAGAATTTGGAATGATTCATTGGATTCCAATTCAATCACTTTCAAAAATAAAGAAGATGTTTTGCCTAATAATGTCAGCTTTAGAATGAGGAGTGGTGGGGCTGGCCATGAGAAACTATGAACCTAATGAAGATGTGGCTCTTTTTGTGGGTCATGTTTGGTCACGTTTGTAGAAATTTAGAGGCTCCTTTTGATTTCTCTGTCTCACATTAAAGATTCCTAAGCTGGCAAGCAATACTTAGTTGAAATTTTACATGATCATGCAGTTAAAAAGTTACAAATCTTCATTTCAAGCATACTCATTGTTATTTATACATAGTGGACTTGAGAGCCTTTAAGTTTGAACCTTACCAGGTGAGATGAAAGTAGATTTTTTGTAGGTCGAGTTTTAAATTTTAATTTGTAAAAAAATTTCAGGCCAAGTGGATTGGACTTAAGGAAGATTTAATATTTTTCAAACCTAAACCTGTCCCAAATCTTAAAAAAAATAAATAAATAAAAATAACTCTTTTATTATGTAACTCATGTAATATTTTAATTTCTCCCAAAAAAAAAAATTATATACTCTCAACTACTCAAAGATTGTAGTGCAAATCTTGATATCTAAAATCAAATGGAAAGCATGCATTCATGATGCAATTATTTAATTGTGATGAACTGATGTCAGTTCTCTTTTTTTTTTTTTTCTTGGAGAAGCAAGCATGGTAGTCATCATGAATTTAAAAGAATTGTTTTTATTATTATTTGGCTTTGCTTTAAATGTTGACAAAGAAAAGATAATGAAAGCATGTGAATTTCAATCTAACATGCAACCTTTATACTGTTGAAATACCCTAAAAAAAAAATAAAGAGATTAATTTTGAAGGTGACTGATGTGGAGATTCACTACCCTAACCAAAAGGTCTCCAATCGTGTTACTATTGCAGACATGCATATAATCCCATTAGTCTAATAAATTTTTTTTAATTGAATCCAATTAAAATTCAAACTTGCAAACAACTCTAGTACTATAAAAACAAATTACAAATGCCATATTACCCAAATAATTTCAAAATAATGCAATTATCATTAGTTATTTGCCATTAAGATCCATTCCATTGTATCAAATTACTACACAGCCTCATCAATTTAGTTCAAGCATTACAATTTTGATGGCAGAAATAAAGAAATATTACAGAAGCATCAGAAACTTCTATGATGCTTAGATTAAATTCAAAGTCGAGCTGATGGTTTTACTTGTTCGGACACTTTGCGATAGTCGTATACACCAATGCCACGTTTTCGTCCAAGACGACCTGCATCAACATACTGCACAAGAAGAGGACAGGGAGCATATTTACGGTCCCCTAAGCCAGCATGAAGGACTTTCATTATTGACAGGCAGACATCCAATCCAATAAAATCTGCAAGCTCTAAAGGACCCATTGGATGGTTTGTGCCCAACTTCATTCCTGTATCAATATCTTCCTTTGTTGCCACTCCAGTATAAGGAGTATGAAATGCTTCATTTATCATTGGCATTAGGATCCGGTTTACAATGAAGCCAGAAAAATCTTGAGAGCATATAACTATCTTGCCAAATCTGCAGATATAACCATTATTCATGTTAAAATAGATGGTAGATTACAAATACAATAATCTAAGGAGAAAAAATAAAATAAAAGCAAAAAGAAGCATTCCATTTGTTTGCTTACTGAAATTGAAAACAGAGGAGAAACAGAGAATGGAGCACTATATGACATTTAATGGTTATTTCAAGTAAAATAAATTTTTGGATCACTGGCATGTCTACGCAGAAAATACAAATAATCATCTGAAATGGCAACTACGTTTCATAAAAAGAGTGTACTTAATCACCTCTCAGCCAAGGCCTTGGTTGCATAAAAGGTCTCATCTGAAGTGCCTGCACCACGCACAATTTCAACCAATTTCATTATAGGAGGAGGGTTCATAAAATGCATACCAATTACCTGCAGATAATATGTTACTTTGAGTCTTTAACTGTTCGGGCTTTTCGCAAGTGCACGAATCGTTTTAGCAAGTAATAGAATGAGTAGAGTATCGTCCCACAGAGAGGCGTTGTCAATTACTGAAATTTGTATTATCTTTGTTAATTGGAAAAAAATTAATTTGGTTTGGATGAATTTTTAAAACAAAATTTAAATAAATAAGAAATCTCAACTTGGAAGTTTAAGATATTAAAGGAAAACGATCTAGAATTTAGAATTTATATTATCTTTTTCCAAGCCTTGGTAGCCTTTTTATAGACTTAATTTCTGAAAGCAATGCCAAATACCGGGTAGAAGCATGAAATACCGGTTGTATAGCTCAGAATACCGGGTACCCGTATTTCATGCAATGAGGCAAGATACCGGTTGTCTAGTGAAATACCGGTTGTACATGGTGAAATACCGGTACCCGGTATTCTCTACTGTCCCTCGGGTTCCACTTGCTTCTCAAATACCGGTTCCTTCTCTCCAAATACCGGGTAGTGTCTCCAAATACCGGTACCCGGTATTTTAGCCCCTGAAGAAAATTTTCAAACTGAAAATCCAAAATTTCAATTTTTAAAACTTCAAAACAACATCAAATCAATTAGAAATCTTTATTCAAAAATCATAATCAATAATCTAAACAAAATCAAAATCAAATCAAATCAAATATTATTCAAAATTAAATTTAAATCTTATTAAATCTACCAAAATCTTACTAAATCTTAATTTGAAATTAAAATTCAAAACTATAACAAAATTAATCTAATTAAAA
>CANXYC010144528.1:0-43367 GCA_948193065.1 Aleurites moluccanus
AAACTCAAATATACTTAACTTAGCACTTTACACCAAACATATGCATTATTCAAGATTTCCTTTAAAGTACTCAAATCATCATTCTTTTACACATTTAAACCTATACATTCCTACCATATCCAACACTTATTCATATTCAAACTTAACTTTATAAATCATATCAACCTAACACATTCAACTATTAAACTCAATCTTGCTTTACTTAAACAAAACTCATTCCTTTTGTTCATTTTTCAATGCCATCCTATCAATTAACATATATAAACATCCAATGTGTTACATTTAGACATTTAAACCTAACTAATATCAAAACACATTTCACCATCCAATTTCACCACATTCGGCCAAAACATAACAACCTCTAAATGGATTCTTTTTTAACTTTAAACCATCCATTCATGTTAAATACATCAAATACAACTCATTCCATCCATTAAATACCTAAAATATCAAAATGCACACCAAACCCTAACCATCCTAACTTTCGGCCAAATTAGTTTTCTTTCCAAATCCAATTATTTCAATCATTCAACCATCAATTCGTGCTATACACATCAAATGAACAACATTTGAAACAATTAATCCATCAAAACAATACTTTAATTCAATGTTCTTCCAATTAGGATTTCAAATCAATATTTTGCATTCCAACTATACAAAATGAATTCTAATCCATAAATATTAACAAGAAACATCATATGAACATTTCTAAATCAAAAGAACTCCAAAACTAACAACTTACCAAAAGTTTTTCAAAATCTTCTTTGGATTAATTTGTTGTCCAAATGAGTTTTTCCTTTGATCTAATGGTTATAAAGGTGTTTAAAATGATGGATACTATCTAATTCCATCAAAACATGAAAGAAAACTATAAGAAATGGACATATGGTGTGATGGTCGAAACTTTCAAGGCCTTTTAATGTAGTTGCTGCAGTTTTTTTCTTAAGGATGAAGATGATGGTTTGATATGGTGGTAAAAATCTATTCAAAATATCAAAAAATGATCCAATGGTTTAGGTTTATGGTAACTTTGGTGAAACCTATCCATCCAACCATCCATTTTGCTCACTTTAATGTTATTTGTCTATCCAAAGTCAACAAAGGTGGCTGCCATATACATTTGCCACATCAAATCAAAAATCAAAGGCAAAAATTCAATGCATTTGGCTTATGATTGCAAATTTGCAGCCTATTGATCCAACCGTCAATTTTTCCATTATTTGATCCAACCGTCAATTTTTCCATTATTTGATCCAATGGTTGGATTTAATCAAGCCTAAACTAATACCATAAGGTTGCACACATTCTATAATCCTATATCATAAAGGAAAAGACCAAAATGCCCTTAGTGCAACCAGAAACTGTTTTCAATCGGGTTTATTTTTTCGTATATTATTTAAATAAACTTAATAATGCCATTTACATTCACTTATTTTCTTTTCTTTTTTCATTTATAATGCTAAATCTATTGAAATCCGAAAGGGCTGTAAAATGACCATTTTGCCCCCAGTTCACAAAAATTTCAAAATTTTTCGATTTTGTCCTAACAGCCTTTAAATCACTTCTATGCTTAAAATCTACTCATATAACATGAATAACTATCTATTTCATGTATAAACACATGCCATTATCAAATGCAAAAAAAGGAAAAAATTTCCCCTTAATTGCCTTTTAATGGTCTTTAATGGTTCATATTAGGTTTAGACTGAGGTGTTACAAAGCCCTTGACCTTGAGGGATTCACTTTCATATCTTTTGTTGCTATGTGGAACCCCCTTGCTCTACTTGATTTTCAAAAGTACGTGTCAGGCATGTGAGTTGACTGGGTTCTGGGGTTCTTTCTTCCGAAGTAATAGTCTTCACCCTCTTCAGGCGCATCCCTTAATCACAGAGAGAGACACCCACCCACCCTCCTAGGAAAGTTGATAAAGATGCTGAATTGTTCACAAAGTTGTTGAGGAACAATGTTTTTCTTTTAAAATTTTTTTCAAAATAAAATAAAATAAAATAAATGCTTTTATACTGCTCTTCATCGGGTCCTTATAGCCAGTAAATTCAACTATAGTCGGTTAACTTCTTAATACTCAAGGCAATATTTGTTTTGATGCATTGATTGTACAGTGAAAATGAAGGGAAATTAAACAAGAGATTTTATTTTTCACATCCTTTATTTTTTAATTTCTCTTCATTTTTTTTAAATTGGAGATATTTTTTTTTTTATTATCTTTATACTCATTTTTTTTTTCTTTTCTCCATTTCCATCAAAGCAAATATAGCCTAAAAAGTTTGATTTTTGATCCCTCTCTCCCTCCATCTCTCCCCTCTTTTATCATAGCCTGCAAATAAAGGTTGTGAGAGATCTGTTAAATGAGTATTAACACCCTATTGGTTTAAATAAATATTTTTAATGTATAATAAAAAGCGTTCTTGTAGCGGAGAGACAGTTAAAGTAACGATTCCCATTCCATAATATTTTTCATGTAATAAAAACAAAACATTTAGATTTGCAGCTTATTGGTCAGTGAATATAACCTACTCTTTGTTTGGGAGGGTGGGGAAGGAGAAGAATGATAAGGGGGAATTGGTGTGGAGAAAAGAAGGGAATGAAAGTAGTGTGGTTCTCATGTTTTGGGAGGTCATGGGAAAGAGAGGTAACGGTAAAGACTAAAAGTGGCATCTCTGGGCTCGCGTTTTTTCAATAATCTCAAAATGGGTTGAAAACTGGGAGGAAAGATGACTTTGTTTTAACTTTATGTTTCTACCAAGCTAACATATATATATATATATATATGTTTTAATTATTACACGAGTGGGCATACACTTCGCTAAGAGAGCAGAATATAGTCTAGCCTGGGCTTGGCCCTATATCATAAGTAATCTGTTGGGTTGGGTTGGGTTTAGTTTTTAGGCCTCTTGAAGTTTCATATATAGTAAGTATCACTATGTTAAATTGGTGAGCTACACTAGAGGTTTAATGTGTCAAAATAACATTATGAGCTAGGTCATCTCCTATTAATAACTTTCTCCAAATGGGTGACAGCTTTTATGGCTTGGGAGTTTGAATCTGAGATATGGTAATTTTTACACACTTAAAACGGTGAAAATGCCAACTAAATCACAATTGATCGGCAAAGGACTTGATGTCATATTAGTTTTGACATCAGTTTTTGGTTCAATTAATATGTTAATATAATGGCTCTATTTTCATTCAATAATTATATATTTATGATGAGAGGGATAAAAATAAGAGGATGAGACCTTGAATATCTACAACTTGTGTAACCACTATTTCAATCGCACGCTGATGTTCCATTTGAGTTTTGAGACGACAGAAGTTGAAAATATTAGGAGCTCCCATTAAATCAGAGCCTACAAATTATGGAGTTGGGATAGCTTTAAAATTTATAGGCCCTTTCTTAATAAACATAATATAAAGACAAATTTGAGATAAAAAGTTGGTTACCTATAAGCATTAAGCATTTATGGATAAGGATGACAAAGGAGGACTCCTGAAGTGTTCTTAGTTCAACTGGTTTGATTGGCTGGTTCAGTTAAAGGAAAACTATTAATGTGGGTACATTTCAATACTACTACATTATTTTAAAATTTAATAAATTAATTTCTTCAAAAAAAAAAAAAAATGTTGCTATAATTTAAATTCTGAATAACTTTAATTTGAAGCGTAGCAATTGTAAATTTTCTTCATTGGTTGTGACTAAATCCAGCAATTAAGACGGGTGATGTATTTTCTTTACTTGTAGTATTTAGATCAAAAGCCATCCATTTTATACTTTCATCAAATAAGCATAAATATCTATTAAGAAAATTTTGAGCAAAATGCATATACCAATTTGGGGTGGTGCTAATGGTAATCTAACAAATCAGGAAAATAGTTTTCAAACAAAATTAAAAACCTGAAAGACTGATAAGCATAAATATTTATTGAGAAAATTTTAGAACAAAATGAATATATCATTTATGTTGAGGGTTTAGTCTTTAGTGTTGATCTAACAAATCAGGAACTTAATTATAATAGTTTTCAAACAAAATTAAAAACTTGAATCTTTTTATAAATGATGTGAGTATAAAAAAGAATGATTCAGACTGAATTTGGAGAGCAGTCAAGTATCTAAAAACTGATATGGTATCGTAACTTGGTAAGTTGATGTAAAATTAGCCAATTTATGAATTTTTTTTTATATTCTTATTATAGCAATTGATAGAAAAAGATTATGTTTTGCAACAAAATTAATTAATTATATTAAAGGCAATAAAAACAAACGAAGAAACAAAGGGTTGCATTTTATGAACCGTGAATACACCTTATAGGTTGAGGGCAATGGATAATGCAAAGGACAGGACTAACCATCCCAACAAGAAGTATCCCACCAATCTTATTAGTTCTACGTTTTCTGGTTCCTGCCATAAGAGTCCATTTAACTATTAGAACTTGAATAAAAACCTATATTGTTGTTAGCTTTATTTCAACAATTTCAAATTAAGGAGGGCTGAGAATGAAAGGAGAAAAAATAAATAAATACAGCGTTCTATAAGATTTGAGTTTGCAAAGAAATATATTTTGATGAATAAAAATGAAATATAGACCTGTGGCGGAGGAGGCTCTGTTGGGGTTTTTGATTTGTCAATTTCATAAGGCCATGTATATCTATCTGGTTTTTCACTTCTGGCTAAGCTCCAATCATACATTCTCCTTTCTTCCTCCGATGATAATATTGAAAATGATTCCTATGCATAGCAAGTTGAATAATTATTGGCAAATTACAAAGATTAATTGCTTTAACAAAATTAAAATGAGGTAATAACTTTTAGCTGCTCCATTTTCTCCCTGACTTGTCCTTCATCAAGTCCTTGATTCAGCAATTCTTCAACTTTGATTTTATATGCAATAGTTACCTGTTCAATAAGGAGCAAGCAGTATCAGAAACAGAGCAACTGATAAACAGAGCAATTTACCCATATGACGTTGGGAGTGAGACCTTCTCATATGAACATCCCCTTTGAATCCCAAGTCTTCCATAGTGATCTACATCTGTAATCGCTGCATTCTAAACCAAAACCTCATAAAAAAAATATAATGTTCTTTTCTGGGAATTTCATCAAACAATTGTTCTTTATGAAATCAAATTCGTAACTGAATTAGTCTAAAATTTAATGGGTTGATAGTAATTACGTATGCCACGTAAAGCCCTCTCCACATTGAGAGCAGAAATCAAAGATGGAGGTCCTTCAGGAGCTTCAATGGATGTCTCTGTTTCTTCTACTTCTGTTGCTCTTGTCTCTGTTGATCCATCACTGGAGCTTCTAATAACAAATTTCCGTTGTCTTGCTGAAAAACTGATACAATTTGAGAAGATGGTGCCCTTTTTGGTGGTTGGAATAGAAAAATTTCGCCGGAAAATGTACACTGTTGCTGTGGTGGAGCACACTGCCATGGTCTGATAACCTTTTTTTTCTATTACATTATCACTTTATTTGGGTCTGTTCTATGTATTTGGGAAGGATAAGGCAGAAAGTGTTAGCCACCCAATGCTAAAAATGAAAATATAAATATGAAAAAATTAGAAGCTCAAAATCAACGAAGTCGTTGTAGTATAGTGGTAAGTATTCCCGCCTGTCACGCGGGTGACCCGGGTTCGATCCCCGGCAACGGCGATTTAGCTTATTTTAATTTTTTTTTTTCCATTTAAAAAGAAAAACGACGTCGTGGCGTCGCTGCACTGACTCGGAAAGGATCAGGTCTGTTAATTAATTCGCTGTGTCTTGTTCAATGCGCACTCTCATCAGAGAAGCTGAAGAATTATGGGAATCGCAAGAAACGAGCAATCGAGTTCAGGGCCGAATGGAGAATCGGCTACAACTACCTCCACCTCCTCTAGCAGTAGTGAAACACGGCGGTTCTTTTTGGCGGCTCAGCCGGAAATAATGAGAGCTGCCGAAAAAGACGACCAATATGCCTCCTTTGTTTACGATGCTTGCCGCGACGCTTTTTGCCACGTACTTGGTCTCTCTTCTTCACCTTTTAACTCCTTCATTTCAACTACTATTTCTCTAATTATGTGAAAAGTAATTCTTCCTTCTTTCTTGTTTAGGTACAAGAGTCGCTGTGGCTTATCAGAGTGAGGTTAATTAGCCTCTTTCCATTGAAAAGACTTCTTCTTTCATGGTTTTGGATGATCTGATTAACTCAAAATTTTTGGTTCTATTTTCGCAGACAAAGCTTCTTGGGCAAATGCTTTATTACGTATTAACAACAGGTTCAGGGCAGCAAACGCTTGGGGAAGAGTACTGCGATATTACTCAGGTTTTTATGCCTGTGCTTTAGATTTAGCTTATTGTTGTTTACAAATCAAAATGTAGAAATTCTCATAAAATGTGAGCTTTAGGAGATCAGTTTTATGTAGATATGCGTTGTGTGCGCTTGCGTTTGAACCCATGAACTGGAAATATTTGCATCTTGTTAGAGCTTAAATATTTGTCTCTCTGTTAGACACATTTCAAGGGAAATGAATGAATGAATGCTTTGTGCTTTGTTGTATTTTTTTACTGTTAAAATTTGTTTGCTGATATTGTGGGTTGTTCTGCTAGGTTGCAGGGCCACATGGACTTCCTCCAACACCTGCAAGGCGTGCTCTTTTCATTTTATATCAAACTGCTGTTCCTTATATTGCTGAAAGAATTAGGTTCAATACTGCTTCCTGCCATTTTCACTTTCAGTACCTCTATACATTGTTTTTCTTATAGCTGTGAAGCTTCACCAAAGTTTATTTCTTTCTGCAGCTCAAGAGTTGCTTCCCGTGGCATCACTCTTGCTGATTCAATGGCTGATGAGCCATATAGCAACTTTGCTTCTGGGACTACTCAGGTTCATTCTTCTGTATTGATTGACCTTCCATCTTCCTCCACATCAGGGGCATCAGTTTCTTTAATATCAAGGTTGAAGCAGAAATTTAGTGGACTCTGGTTGCATGTAGTTTATCAGTGGCCTACGGTATACTTATGCTGAATATTTCTTTAGTTTTACCTATAATATAGCATATGATCATTTTGCAATGAACTCTTTTCTCTTTCACTTTTCTATTTTTTTTTTTTTTTGATAATTGTTGAAAGGTAAGCAGTAATTTTTTTTCTTAACATTTACTTCAGTGAATCCCTTCCCTGATCAATTCCTGTGTTTTTGCTTCTGTGCTTTGGATCACAACTGCATGACATGAACTCTTATTGGTTTTATGAACACCTTGAACAAATCATAAATTTTAATTAAGATATATCATCTTTGTTGCATTCAGGTGCTCCCTATAGCTCGTGAACTTTTGCAATTAATTCTTCGCACCAACCTTATGTTTTTCTACTTCGAAGGTGATTACATGGGTCGGATGATTGTATAGAGCATTGAAAATCCAAATTAATAATTGAATGAAAAATTATCTTATAATTTTTTTTTTCTGCAGGTCTATACTACCATATTTCAAAACGTGCAGCTGGCATTCGTTATGTTTTCATTGGGAAGCCATCAAATCAAAGGCCAAGGTTTTAATTTTTCTTCTTGGTTCTATATATAAAATAAACTTGTCTATTTGGGCCGCAAGGGAGCTGGGAGTGGGGATGCATGCATGAATATTATATGTTTGTTTCTTCTGTCATTTACAGCCGACAACATTTTCTGTGACATTTACTCTTTTAACATTAGTTCTAAATATTTGAAATCTTTGAATTGGCTTTTGGTGTAGATACCAAATACTGGGAGTGTTCCTCCTAATTCAGCTATGTATCATTGCTGGTGAAGGTCTGCGGCATAGCAATATATCATCTATTGCAAGTTCAGTTCACCAAACCTCCTTGGAGTCCCATCAAAGTTCAGGTTAATAATCTTGAACTTTTACCCAATTTCATTTTTACTCATTGCAACAGATTCAACAAGCAACTGATAATGTGGTTAATGATGGCACTAGCTGCTCACTCATGTTGTGCCTCTTGTGCATCATATGCAAAATATAAGGCCATTGGGCAATTATATTTCCTTTAGATAAGATTTAGAGGGGAAGAATTAGGGAAGGCAGTTGGACATTGTGCTTTGTAGAAATTTACTCCTATTAATATGATAGCTGAAATTGCTTGCCTGTGAAGACTATCTTATTTAACCTACCCTACCTGCCATTGTCATGGTATGTGGTTATGCAACTATAGGAGATGTTAGAGGGACTCCAGAAGATGGATTGTCAACCTCTTGTTTGTGAACTGGCTTATGACCTACCAATGATGGGTGAAAACAAAACCTACGATGTGATGGAGTTTTTTCTCAAAGATATATTCACTAGAAGTTGCTCCAAATGCAAGTTATATTGGTGTTTTTTTAATTTCTTGATATGTAGTCTTCTGCCAATCTACATTATTAGTACTTCTCATTTTTGAGTTTATAGGACGAGGTTTGCCCGTCTTAAATGAAGGAGGTAATGTGATTCCTATGGAAGCTAGCAGAGGAGGTTGGGTCTCAGATTCCACATCAACTTCAGAGGTAGATTTTAATTTTTCTCACTGAACAATTTACTTTTGTTTTTTTTCTCCCTGATGTTACTTCCCTATTGTCTCAATTCCTATGTTTTTTATGTGACACTGTCTGGTTCTCATGTTCTGGGTACTCTGGGTTGAAGCATAAAGATACGTCTAAACAAAGTAGAGGACAAAAGTATTTGTGTAGTAACCTGTCACAGGATTGATTAAAGAGCTTAACCTTATCGGAGATCACATTAATTTAGCTTTCCAATCCAGATTCAACTGAGAAAGGGCCAATATTATAGGAACCCCTCTCCTTATAGTAAGGGGTCTCACAGGTCTTACCACTGATGGTTTGAATGATAATTAAGTCAATATCTGTTTGGGCTTTGTTTTAATATGTCAACACTTCACAGAAAACTTTATGCTCCTATAGAAATGCTAGCACTTGCATAGCTCACTTGTTCTGAATGTATCTTGTTTTGTGATATTTATCTGTTTATAACTTAAAGGTTCTTAATGTTATTTTGCTACTATTTTGTGTCTGATCAGTCTAATGCAGTAAGTGGGGAGAGCAAATGCACACTCTGCTTGAGTAATAGGCAGTACCCAACTGCTACAGCTTGCGGTCATGTTTTCTGCTGGTTATCTCCCCATCTCTCTCTCATTTTTTTTTTCTTTATTTTTTCCTCTACTTCCTTGTTTGTAAGAGATACGTGATTGTTCTCATTTTATTCAATACATGCCCTTGTTGTAGGAATTGCATAATGGAATGGTGTAATGAAAAGCCCGAATGCCCTCTCTGCCGGACCCCTATAACTCATTCAAGCCTAGTTTGTTTATATGATGCAGATTTCTAGTATTTGACAAAGATGAAAGCCTTTATTATAGTCAAAGAAGATAATATAATTGAAAGTTTCTTCTGATAATGCAAAATACATACAGGTTCAGTCGCAGAATAAAGGGTTTTGGGTCCCAACTCCGTAGCCACAACAACACAGGAATGGTGATGAGACACAGATGAATTAAGAGGGGAATGTTCAGAATATGAGAGGAGAATAAGAAAAGTAAGAACAGAAGATGGAAGTAAGATAGAAAGAGAGAGCAGAGAGAAGAATGATTAGATTATTATTGATCTGAATGAATCACATTCTGTTACAATTGTTCTTATATTCAGCTTATTGAAATTGTACTAACAGCTGTACTTTTGCCAACTCAGCTACTTCTAACAGATTCCTCTAACCATCCACTTAACTAATTCTTTAACTGATACAACTAACTAATTGGCCAATTCTTTGCTCAGTATACCTGCACGTTTCCAGTGATCTTCAAGTCATAACAATGGGTTAGAACACCATTCCCTCCGTGGTGACTAGTAATAGTTGCATCTGTTGTGGGAGACCGAGTTTTTTGTTTCAATGGTGAATAAGCTGTACTTCTCTGGACACAGCGGAGGAATTGCAGCAGCACAGTGGCATCCACGATCGACATTCCTTGGGCTGTAATGCAATGAGGTCATAAATTCAAGTTTATTTTATATTGAATTAACTTTGAGGGTAGTTTTATGTAGCTGGATGTGGACGCAAAATTTGCTTCTGAATAGAGGCAAACGATATAAATATATTTGATGGCTTCGCCCTAGTTGAACCAGCTTCATCAAAACCACACCAAGCAGGGTTCCTGAATTCTTATTATTTTATACGGATGTGCAAGGACCATGGTAACTTCGCTGGTGAATGATGTTTGTTGAATGCCATTTTGCAAATGACAAATAACTGGTAAGATGATAAATTATGCCTCTGTAATCTGTGTGCTTAACTTCCAGCCTCCCCACTTTTATTTTATTTTATTTATTTATTTTCTCTTTTGCCATTATATTTTACAATTGCCTAAAAAAATAATAATAATAACCAAATTATACGTATTTTCTAGTCTAGACCTATATAATGTTGAATCATATTAAGAACATATTCTAGTTGATTACCATGAGAAAATGAAAATCTAAATATGGAAGAAATTTTTCATGTGTTAATTTTGAATGATACATTGAAATTCATCTAAATTATATATAATTATATTATTTAGATTTGAATTTAACACACAACCCTTAACATGATAAGTTTATTTTTAAAAAAATACATACGTCAAGGAATTAAAAAGATATATATATATATATATATAAATTTTCTATTATTTTTATGCAAAAATATTATATTGTATTTGATTTAACAATTCATAACTGCTGTTAACTGTTACTCATATTAATATATTTAATAAATTAAGAATAAATATAAATATTTACATCTTTAATTAAATATTATTTTTATGATAATTTAATATTTTTATTTAAATAAATATGAGTACTATTAAACAAAAGAAATTTTTTGCAAAACATCTACTTAATATTTATATCTCGAATTAATAAAAAAGGGAGAACATTCTAAACATTTACTTCAGAGTAAAAACAAAAAAAAAAAGAGAGAAGGAAAAAAATTATAAAGCAGAAAAATGGGGATATATAAGTATTGTTTATTTTTAATGTATTGATGATCATGACCGTCCAAAAGAAAAATAACATTATCAACCGTCAGATCAGATCACTTATCCAACCCTAATATATAGAAGGGCACATCCTTGTCAACAACTTCACCAACATTAGGGTTTCGCGTGCTAAGAATCTCGTAAGCGCCGATTGTTCACTGCTCAATTTCTCGAAAACATGGCTGCTCAAATCAGTAAGAAGCGCAAGGTAAATCGAGTTCCTCCATCCATTTTTCTTCAATGTCTTGTTTGCTCATCGACATATCATACGAAACCTAAAGAAAATTCCTTTGGAAACTTATAAATCCTTGAATCAATTGTTTTCTAGTTCATTTTTAGTTAATGTATTTCGCTTCACTTTGCTAAAAATCACTTGAGCAACTGTAACTGAATATTGGAAATGGAAGTTGTATTTGTTTATTTACAGTAAATCCGTAGGAAAAGTGGAATTTTCTGTGTTTTTATTCTGTTTTTTTTTTTTCTGTAGTTTGTTGCAGATGGAGTTTTCTATGCTGAGCTAAATGAGGTGCTGACCAGAGAGCTGGCTGAGGATGGCTACTCTGGGGTTGAAGTTAGGGTTACTCCAATGCGCACTGAGATCATCATTAGGGCTACTCGCACACAGAATGTCCTTGGTAAGTACTTTTCTTCCTTTCTTTGTTGTATCAGACGTATGCGGAATTTGAAAACAATCAAACTAAACGGAACAATTGAGTTTTTTTATTTGTTTGATTTAATTGTTCTTAATAGTTGTTTTCTAGCCATTAAGTGAGCTTGAGTTACTGGTTTGAGTTCAATTAACCTTTTGAGAGTCGGCATGATTTTAGCTTCCTTTTTTTTTAAAAAAAAATCAATTTTAATGTTGGCATTGCCCGCATAGTTGGGGTATAGTGGATCACCAATTCCCTTTGTTATCTTTGAGTTTGTCTTCTTGTTTCTCAGGTGAGAAGGGCAGAAGGATCAGGGAGCTGACTTCTGTTGTTCAGAAACGGTTTAAGTTTCCAGAGAACAGTGTGGAACTATATGCTGAGAAAGTTAACAACAGGGGTCTCTGTGCTATTGCTCAGGCTGAATCTCTTCGTTACAAGCTCCTTGGAGGCCTTGCTGTTCGGAGGTATATCGCAATTAACATAGACTCTATTTTGTTGTATTGACCCAACTTTGATGATAGGTTATCCATGCATTTGAGGATTTTATTACTGTTTTTCATACTACTGGTGTTAAGTAATTTTTTTTATTGGTTGTTTATGTTCTGCTGTTGCCGTTCCTTAATCCACCTCAGCTTTCATCGTAATAATTGAGTTTATCCTTTTAAATGTTGTTAAATTCATTTCATTGTTCTGCAGTTTCCATTCATCTGTTATGTTGCCTTGCAAAGTTTTTGTTGATCAAGTCATCTTTACAGTGAGTTGGTTTCCTACTAATACCATCTTGTCTCTGAGGATGACTATATGGTGATGCCATCTATTTTTTCAAACCCAAGAGGAAATGACCCATATTCCGTGCACTTGATTTTGGATGGTAGATATCTATTTTCTGTTACTGGTCATTCAATTTGTCTGCATGATAGATATGGAGTGCATCTGTGTAGCTTATAATAATGTCTTTGTGTTATGCTTATTGTGAGCTAGTGCATCTGTTATTGTATTTTCTATTGGATTATTGCATATAAATTCTTTTTTAGAATGGATATTCTAGCTCATTAAAGTGTTTTGTCATGTTTGTTCATTGTAATTTGGATCTTCATGTTGATAAAGTAGAAAATATCTTTTGGTATCCAAAAGAGAGGGATTCACTGGAAAAGGATGACTTCTTATACTGATTCTATATTTTGAGAGTATATTATGCATTATCTCTTGGTCATAGTTTGAACTGATATACTTAGCTGGATTTAGAAAAGCCCCAATCCTATTTGCATACCACTGTTGCTGCCCTGTCCACCTATGCTTGCATTTAGTGTTCTTGATGTCTACGCATTGTCTTACCCTCCATTGTCTTGCTAGATGAGCCTTGTAGTTTTTCCATATCAAGGCTTATATAAGACAATTTTTGGGGAGTCTGTCAGGCTTCCTGTGCTACAATTGAGGCGCTTGGAGTTTGGAATGTTCTCCCACATTTCCACCATTTGTGCTTCAATTTTTGTCATTCCCAAATATTTGCATAGAATTTATGTTGGTTTGGTATCCTATGTTAATGGGTATTCAGCTTGGTGTATGAGCATTGTTTCCCATATTTGCTTGCAAGATGAGCATTGGGGGTTTCCATATCAATGCTTATATAAAAGCTTTTTGGAGTTTTCCATGCTTATTTATAATATTCTCCCACATCCCTACGCCATTTGTATTGTTTGGGTGGCTGTAAGTGCATTTATACTTGCTTTTTTTTTTTATTCTTGATCCCTCCTGCAGTTAGGGGGTAATGATACCAGGCAACTGCTTTATGTAGGTTAACTTCTGAATGTTTTATTCTGGTTGACTTCCGTAATTTTAGTTATCATGTTGTAATGACTTCAATTTTCTTGTAGTGGAAGAGTGGTCAGAACTTTGTATATATTTTTCTTTCTTTCTTTCTTTCTTTCTTTTTTATGTTTATAGTCTCATTTTGAGCAATTTGACTTTGATAACAGGGCTTGCTATGGTGTCTTGAGATTTATAATGGAGAGTGGGGCAAAAGGATGTGAGGTATATATCCTACGTACTTCATTGCTCTCATTTGTGCATTAAGCATGCATTTCTGGTTTTTGAAGGGTTTAATTTTGTATCTTCTTGTAGGTTATTGTCAGTGGAAAGCTCCGAGCTCAGCGTGCCAAATCTATGAAATTTAAGGATGGGTACATGATATCCTCTGGTCAACCTGTCAATGAGTATATTGACTCTGCTGTTAGACATGTTCTTCTAAGACAGGTCAGTTGCTTCTCATATTTACCAGTTAATGCTATGCTGTATTCCAGCAATTTATTCTTTTGCTATTGTTGTTTGAGGTTGTTCTATTTGGTAAATTTTCATGAGACTCGTATGGTTGCCTTTTCATTATCTTTCTTCTTTGGTATTAGGGTGTGCTTGGTATCAAGGTCAAGATCATGCTCGACTGGGATCCCAAGGGCAAGGTTGGCCCAATGACGCCATTGCCTGATCTGGTTACAATCCATCCTCCCAAGGAAGAAGAAGAGTTTATTCCACCAGTGCTGACAACCAATATTGAGATTCCAGTTGCATAAATCCTGAATTTGGATAGACTAGTCTGTAGTATCGACGGAAAGGCCTTTTTTTATATACATGTGTATTTAAGGGGAGTAAGATACTAGATGCCTGTATGAATCAAGAGTTAGTTTTTGCTCGCTTCTATTAGGATCTCAAGTTTGTCTCGGGGGAATAATCATTACTAGTTTTTGGACGTTTTATTTTCATGCTGTCTTGCTATGAATTAGTTAGCCTGTTTTTTCTTATCAATTGACTATGGAATGCTTGGCTGATGTTCCGAATTTCTCTTGAAATTTTCTTGGACGTGAAGTTTTATGATAATGGCCATACAAGAGGTACGGTATTTTTTGGTTTGAGTTTTCATGTGTTATGTATTCAGCTGCTACTCTATTCGATGTGTGAAAGTGTGAAGTAATACCAAGTGATAAATATTATAATTTTGATTCGTTGTATTTGTGTTTATTTTTGGTTTTAAATACCTCTAGCCAAAGTATTTTTCTCTAATTTTGTGTTTACATTCAAACCTTTTCATATTCAGTAAGACACCAAAATTAGGGGAGGCATTGGATTGGTTGTTATTAAATTAAATCAATAAATTAATAATTTTAGTTTAAAATTTTTTTAAATTAAATTATATTTTGGTTTGAAATATTTTTAAATTAAATTATATTTTAGTTTAAAATTTTTTAAATTAAATTAAATTATCAGTTTTAATTTGATTTAAATATTTTTAATTTGTCAGTTTTAAATTAATTTTTTTTTTATATAAATTATCATTATTGTATTATAAATTTAAAAAAAAATATCGATAAAATATTATAATAAAAAAATTTTAAAAATAATTTAATATTATATAATTTAAAATTTCTACTCTATTAATTAGTACTTTTAAAATTTATTAGATTATTTTTTATTTATTTTTAGTTGATTTTTATGAATGATATTTTTTAAAATTTTAAATTAATATTAGATTTAGTTGTATATAAAATAAAATTAAATATATTTAATTATAATAATAATAAAAAATAATATATATATATATATATATATAATTTTAATTTGATTCAATTTAAAATAAATAAAAAAATTCAAACCATATATAAATTAAATTTTTAATTTATTTTATTTTTAAATTAAATTAAATTAAATAAATTATAAAATTATTAATTTTAATTTAATTTAATAAATTTAATTTAATTTGATGGATTTAATCAATTTAATTTTCCCTTCAAACCAAATTCTCAAGATAGCATCAAGGCTGTCGAAAAAGGCCACAAGTGGAAGCAATCGATGCTTTAGTCATTCAGTTGACTCCTTGCAGCGAGTCCGTGCTTAGCTGCAGAGATTTTTTTTTATTTTAAGATTTAATTAATTTAATTGGTTTTTACAAAATACCAATAAAACCTATTGCTACAGTTTTACGCTTTTAAAGAAATAAAAATTTATGATTAACAGAAAATTATTGTACGGTATCCCATTATGTTTAGAAGGTTTAGGATTAATTTTTAGCATCTTCAATTCATCCATACTAATTTTAGAATTGTAATTAAGCTGAGTTAAATTTTAATTTACTTTTAAATCGTTAATAAATTATTATTAAATTAAACTCAAACTCGACTTATTTTAAAATTCATTATATAATTGATCAGAATATTTAATTTTTAAAATTTTTATTTTTAATAAGATAATTATAAAAAATTAAAAATTAATATAAAAGTAAAAATATTCAATTAGTAAAAAAAATAAACAAAAAATTAAGTATTACATATATTTTAAAAATATTAATTAATAAAATAATATTTAAAAAATTAAAATATTAAATTATACAATAATAATAAAATCTTAATTTAAAATTATATTAGTATCACATAAATATAATTATAATTATATAATACTTATTTAAAACTTACCTATCTTTCTAAAAATTCAACATAATATTGACTTTGAAAAAATAATAATTATATAACATCAATAAATTATTTATCTGTATATTTTATATATTTATTCTACTCAAGTAATTCAATAATTAAAATGCATATAGTTTATGAATTAAGTGGGTATAATATTTTATTATTAAGAAAATATAATAATAATTTTTCTAATAAAACAACTTTTATTAAAAAGTAACAGTTAAATATATAATTTATTTTTCTTTAAAAATATTTAAAATGCACATATAAAAAAATAAGAATATACATATTTTAGTTAAATTACATTATTAAAAAGATTATAGGAGTATTAAAATATAATTTTTAAAATGCCAAACTTATTAAGCTAATAATAATAAAATAATAAAACTTTTCGTGAATATAATCGAGTTGAATTTAACTTCGCCAAATTCAATTCATCTATTTATCGAATTTTAAAGTTAAGTTTAAATTTGACTAATTTATAAAATGAATTGAATACAAATAAGTTTTTATTAAGTCAAATATTAAATTATTTATGAAGAGTTAGCTCATTTGCAGTGCTAATTAATTTCAGAGTTTTACATTTATAATAATTTTTGTTTATATTAAATATCTAATAACAAGCTTTTAAAAATTTTCCATGTAGAAAAAGAAAATATATTTGGGTAACTATTGTTGGTGGAGCACCTATTTCTTTACAATCATGGACAAGGCTTGAAAACAAAATCCATAGGCATGACACAGTTGTTTTTGGATTTGTTGGTGGAGCACCTACAAATCTTTTTACAAAACGATAAGATTCGTTTGGTTTTGACTTAATAAAATCTCTATCTGTATGGCAAGAATCGTGATTGAATTTGCATAATAATAATCAAATTAAAAAGCCAATTTTAGTTTTGTCACTTTCAACTTTCAATACCTATTAACATATGAAAATTTAGCCACTTGTTCTCTTAGGAAAAAAGCATGAAAATTATACCTTATCATGTTTTGCCTTCGGCACAATTTTTTTTTTTTTATAAAATAAAGTTATTGTTTTTCAAGGTTATATTCAAGCACTATCAGCACGTGTGCAAGACAATTTGACGGCATACAATTGAAAACACCATGCTTTTTTTTAGGAGAAATTGAGTGGCCAAGGCCAAACCCACAACCCTAAAATTTCATTTGAATCGAAATGACTTTAGGAGAAATTATTATATAGAATACGAGCATTTTTTTTATTTATATAAAAATAAATTTATATGAATATATCTCATATTTAATTTTATTTTAATGTGAGTAGAAAAAATATATTTTCATATTATTTAATAATTTTTTTAACTTTATTTTGTCACCAACTCAATTATTACTAGTGATTTTTTGACATTTATAAATGGTAATGGAGAATAATAATTCAGATCTTTTATCTTATTTAAGTCCTATTTATTATCTAATGTATTTATATATACGACATATTATTAATAAAAAATTATTAATTATTAATATATTTTTAAAAAAAATTATGTGACTCACATAAAAAAAAATCCGAATTGGAGAAACACCCAACACACTCATCGGCTTGTGTAGTCTTTCATTATTAATCATTTAAATCATTATTTTTTTTTACATAATATTAAGAAGAGGTTACATTATTAAAATTAACTTGTGATCTTTTATATCATCAAACGTGTCGTTCAAAACACTACTATTTAATTATTATCTCAATGACAAATTATCCTCTTTATACTTTATAATAAGTACTAAGAGGGAGAAAAAAAATAACTTTAATAAAAAAGATTTAAAATTAATTAATTATTTTAATTATCAATAAAATTTGAATTATAACGTTTATGAAAATTTAATCATTAATGATAAAAATATAAATTTTCAATAATATATATTTTTTTTCATGTTGCGATTAATTTAAAATTTTAATTTTTAACCAATTAATGATATTATAACCACTTGTCAATTTCCTTATAACTTTGAAACATTTAATAAATCAAAATAGTCAGGCTAGCGATAGAATGAACATACATTGAAGGGGAGCAAATCCCTATAATAGATGAGTAAGTTTTCAAAGCCTAATAACTAATGATAAAGTTAATTTCATGATGCATAAAAACAACTATTATGACGTGTGCTTCCATATAACTTTTTTTTTTTTTAATATTAGGGAAAAAGAATTGATTATGGGTCTGTTGCACATAAAAATATGGATTTACCGTTAAATTATACTTTAATATAGCTTTATTCAATATATATAGTTTCTCGATCTTAAATCAACAATTTTTTATTTTAAAAAAATATTAAACCCATAAATTAAGATATCTAATTACAAAACTCGAAATTGAAATTAATATAGAGAAATCAATTTTTATATAAAAAAAATAATAAATTCCATCAAGAAAAAATATAATAAAAAAAAAATCATATAATAAAAGACATTACTAACATATATTTATCAAATAAAAAAAACTCAATTCAATTTAATTTTAATCTCAAAATTTATTTGGCTCAAATATATATATATATATTTTTATTTACACTCTAAATGATTACGAGTAACGTCTTTTGATATTATAATACATCTAAATTATATTATATTCTTTATCTCTAAATTAATTTAGATTTATTTTTTACGATGTGTTCAATTTTCTTAATTATAGTCTTCTTATGCCATTAATAATATAACTTTCACTTTATTTATAATGTTCTTATTTCATATATTATCCGTTTTAGATAAACACACGTTTATTTTAACATCCTTATATAGATAATATTCATATTCTATACATGTTATCTTTTTATTATTCAACACTCACTATTATATATAATAAAATAAATAAAAAACAACCTTTTAAATGTAAAAGATTAAGAATTATCAATATATATGAAACTGATTGATGATAAACTCAGTTAAAATGAAATAAAAGAAAATTATGTATTCATATAATTGTAGATGGTCATATTTAAACATAGTTAACTCTGTATTCTCATAATTTTATGTTGAAACTTAATGATTAAAACGACACAAATCATCATTAGATGTTGGACTCTTGTTAAACATAGACATAAATATTGAAACTAAAAAGAAAAATAAGAAGGACAAGAAGCATGGAAAAAGGATTTTGACCCTCTTTGGGTTGTCATTCTTTTGAGATTGTTAAAGGCATTGACTTTTTATAAAATATAAAATGGGGGGTATATATGTAAATAAAATAAAATACATAATTGAACCTTTTTAGAAAAATAAAATAAAATAAGTGGCACAAAGGTTTTGAAAATGATAGTAAGCCACCCTTACAATGAACAATGACCACAACACCTCATGGATTTTGATTTAAATTAAAATATATTCTATGTACTCTGTCTCCCCATTACAGGAAAAGGGTTGCAACAACAAGTGATGACTTGTTTTTGGTGCTCTGCTATTTATCTTTTATTTACCACTTTATCCCTATCAATCTTACAAATCACACCTCTAGCTTAAGTAGAAAATGAAGGATATTAAAATTGGAGAATGTTAAAGACTAGAAAAATAATATTTGTAGTTAATTAGCATATTGTGGCACATTTGATTATTATGAAGCTTTATGTATGTATTTAGTATAGATGAATACTCAATTATTTCTTTTATATATATAATTAAAGAATAATTTAATATATAAGATTTTATATCCATCTACTTATTATTTATATTTTTAAATCCAAGAAGTTGTATTAAACTACTTAAATAATTTTAATGATTTATTATTTAACTTGTTTTCATTATTAAAATATATATAAATTAATATTAAAATAGTTAATTTTTATTATTTTTATGTAATTATTTATAATTTTTATGCTAAATTTTATACTTTCGTAGAGTCTGTTTAATTTAATAATTATAATTAAATTGTTAAATAGTTATAATTAAATCGTTAACTATTGAATTTTGAAATACTAGTATAATAATCAAATACTTCATATTAATGAAGGGAAGTTCAAATGCTAAACAATGACTTCCAAATGTTGTCCAAAGACATGCTCATAATAATATTATTTAGGGATGCAAGGTTGATTTTCCTTTTTAGTTTTGGGGGTTAAGAGATAGTAGAAGAGAATGGCAATTCGGTAAACTCGAGAAAGCATGAAAAAGACATTATATGCACGCAGTACTTCTGAATTGATTTACTTTAATAATTTCAATTTTTTCATACGATAGAAAGAAATTGGGTGAGAGATGAGAGTAGTGGAGTGGCCTCTCCACACACAAAAAAAAAAAAAAAAAAAACTCAGTGGACTCACTACACGCCTTCCTATCCCCACACGCCCACCACTTCTGGGACCCACATCATGGGTCCCACTTCATCCATGTCCCCACCACCTTCTCCTTCTCCCTCCTTGACTCCTGCCATATTGCATCCATATCGGCATATGGTATAACCTACCAACTCATAAAATCCAGTTTTTTATTGATTGTCCTTTTTAACATTTTTTAGCCATAAAAAGGGTTATTATTTATGCAACAAAATTCTACATATGTCAAATAAAAAAAAATCCAATCCCTGCATTATCATGAATAAACAACTACTCATTGTATCTACAAATTAATAACATTTTTTTGTATTTACAAATTTTTGGAGCATTTAAAAAAAAAAATCATCAAGATTTTAATTGTTACGATACAAATATTCATTCGATTACACTCAATTATTGTATTCTAAATTAAATTATTTTCTTTTTATATTTATACGTATATCATTTATTATATTTATATAATTTTAATTATTAAAATCAGAATTAACCTTAATTTATTATTTAATATATAATCACCAACTTTTTAAATTAATATTATGTTTATTAAAATATAGCAACATTTAAATCTCATAGATTATCATATACACCATGAAATGACATATTACCTTTCACAATAATATAGAGAACTAATTTCTTAAGCTATATTTGAATTGATAAATTTTAAATAGGAAATTTGAGAAAAATCATGAATTTTGTTAATTTTTTTTATTTAATTAGTAAAAAAGTAGTCAAAATTTATGAATTATTCAAAATCTACCACCCATCATAATTTCTCATTTTAAGAATTTTTTAAATCTTACACAAGAGGATGTATTTTTCTTTAAAAAATTCATCGTTTTATTAAATGAATGATTTTATAGATTATCTTTTATTATAAAAATGTCATTAAAATTTATAAATTTTATTTTTATCTCAAAAAAGTAAAATTATATAAATCTATGAAATAAAAAATTTAAGTTTTTAATTAAATTTTTTATTTTATAAATTTTGATAAATTTTATAAAAAATGATTAATTATTATTTTTTTCTTATAAAATGACCTAATGCACTAAGTCTTTTATAATCTTTCAAAAATACATGAACTTCTCCTTCACGAATATCACAATATACTACTAGATCTTTTTGTTCAATTTTGCTATTAGTTAATCTTAAAATGATCAACACGAGTAGTAAAAAAATAAAAATACTTTTACCCTTTATTTTTAATTAATTACATTATATTTTTACTTTAAAAAAATTATTTTTTTTAGGGTTAAAAAATGTAATTTCATATTTTTTTTGATAAATTTGAAAATAAAAATATTTTTTGAAAATATTTTTATTTTATTTTTTAAAAAAATAAAAAAATTGAAAATAAAAAATAAAAAATATTTTTTAAAAAATATTTTTACTTTTTATTTTTAAATTTATTAAAAATATGAAAATAAAATTTTTATTTATATTAAAAATTTTAAGAAGAAATAATTTAATTTCATCTTAAATTATTTTTTTAAAATAAAAAATAAAAATATATTTTAAAAAATATTTTTATTTATTTTTTATTTTTAAATTTTCAAAAAATATAAAAATAAATTTTGTACCCGTAAAAAATATTTTTTAAAGTAACAATAGAATGTAATTAATTAAAAATAAAAGGCAAAATTATTTTTATTTTTTTACTGTTATTATTGATCATTTTAGGATTAATTAACGGTAAAATTAGAAGAGATATTAATATAATGGAATATTTGTGAAGAAATTAATATATTTTTTAAAAAATTTAAAAAAATTTAATATATTAAATTATTTTACAAAAATAAATAATAATTAATCCGTTTCAAAATCTTTAATTCAGACGTTAATAATTTTCTCTCACTTGTATCTAAATCATGTTGGATCGTCCGGATCCGTCTGTATATTTTTTTTTTGGGCTTAATCCCTCTTGTTCTAAAAAAAAAAATTACATAATTCCTATTGGTAGACCGTAGGTCCCCACAAGGCTCCATATGTAAAATAGTAAATGGCCAGGTGTCAATCCATGTTATCCACGTGCCACCATCCACCCGAGTGTAACAGCGCAGGGTCCCACCATTATCCCACGCGGATAATTTCTTTTTATTTTTTTAAAAAAATTTGTAGCTCCTTCATCGCCATCCAGTTCTTATTTACATGTATAACATTCATTCATTGCCTCTTCTCTCATTAATTTCCTTACCCTTTTTAGAGCTCATTAACACTAATGCCCTCTATAAATTGGAATCCCTACCATTTGTTGATAGGCACTACCATCCCATTTTCCCAATTTTATACTCCCTTTATTTTCTTTCATTTCATTTCTTTCTTGTCTATCTATCTATCAATGGGTGAGGCTGTTGATGAAATCATCTATACAAATGGTTTTTGTAAACTTTGCAACCAAACCAATCCCAATCATGATGACTCTTCTTGGTATGAAGAAACCATTGATGAGGATCTCAAATGGTCCTTTGCCTTGAATAGGTTTGTACTCATTAATTTACTAGTTCTTTTTCTCTTTTATTTTTTTTAATAATAACTATTAGTTGTTAGTTCCTAATATTTTTTCACCTTTTAATCAACCTAAAAGGTAGATATGTAATTGAGAATAGTTGAACTAATATAAGGGGTGTTTGGTTGAAAATATAGTTTTAGAAATAAAATTTTTCCTGTTTTAAAAAAATTATCAGTCTAATTTTTTTTTAACATATAAACACTTAAAAAATTATTTAACGTTTTTTAAATTTTAAAATATTATTACAAGCAAATTTTAAATAAATGCAAACACTTTCATAATACTAAGATCGAGCTTAATTTCGTTAATAAATTTAAGATTTGAAATGCAACTCAAATTAATTGAGTTTGACTCAATTCAATTTAATTATCATTAAAAAATATAATTAATTTTTTTGATAATATTAAAATAAAATTTGAATAAATTTGAATGAGTAAATTATGATATATAATATAAAATAAATATGCATCATAAAAATTTTAATATTTGATGTGGTGACTCGCAAATCAAATTAAAAGATTTGTAAAAGGGAAATTTTTTTTTTATCCTAATTAATTTTAAATTTTAAATTTAAGCAAACTCATATATATTTATATTAATCGTTTTTATATGTTAATTGAAGAGTTTTCTCAATTTTGAAATTATATTAGCATTAATTAATTAATTATCTCCAAAACAGTGTACTGCATAAAGGGACTAGCGAGTTTCAAGACATTGCTCTCTTGGATACAAAGCGCTTTGGCAAGGTCTGAAAGTGTTCACTAATTGCATGTATTTAAACAAATACTAAATTTGTTTATGTTTTTTAATTATTGTTGAATATATACTAATAATTTTTTTGTTAAAAAAAATTATTTTGGGTTGAATATTGCAAATGTGTAGGTATTGGTGATTGATGGCAAGATGCAGAGTGCTGAAGTGGACGAATTTATTTATCATGAATGCTTAATTCATCCTGCTCTCCTCTGCCACCCTATGTCAGTCTATCTTTGATACTTATCATTTGCTTTTATTTAATAATGACTGATAATATCTATGAATTTTATTTTAATAATATTAAAATTATTTTTAAAATTTAAATAATTCAAAAATTTTTAAAGAATAACTATAAATATTCTTATTTATTAATATTGGCTGGTTTGAGTAATAAAAAATTAAATTCTCTTAAATAATGTTTCGAGTTAAAATCTCAAATTCGAATTAGTTGGAGTGAGTGATTACTAAGTTATACATTTCTAGGCTTAAAGATTTAGTATGAAAATCAATGTATATTTTAATTTGGATAAAGTTTTGAGTTCAAGTTACCTTACTTTCTTTGTAAAAAAAAATTATCAAATTTGGACCTTCATAACAATAATTTCTGCTTGACATAAATCCTCACCTTAATTAAGAATATCTCAAATCTCCTAATAAATTTATATATTATTAAAATGATCTCATTGGGGACATCTTTTAATGCTTTCTTCTTTTTTCCTAATATGAATTATTATGTGCTGAAGATTCAATGAATGCAGTTAATGGAAAATCTCATGTCCTAGATTTTGTGTGCAGTATTCCATATTCCAGGCTCCAGCTTGTACTCCATAAATAAAATATAAAATTAATAAAAAAATTATTAAAAAAACATAATTTATGATAAACCCTTTTGTTAATAAAGTTGTCGCATGAATTAATTATTTTTTTTTAGTATTAAAAAGAAAAAATTAATTATAAATTTATTATTAAAAAAATATACTCGTTAGGTTATATTTCTACGTGTTGCATGAATTAATTAATTAATTAAGAATATGTTGTTAATTATTTTAAACAGGCCTCAAAAAATGTTCATAATGGGAGGAGGAGAAGGGTCAGCTGCAAGGGAAGCTCTCAAGCACAAGTCAATAGAAAAGGTGGTGATGTGTGATATTGATCAAGAAGTTGTTGATTTCTGCCGTAGATTTCTCACTGTAAATCAGCAAGCATTTTCTAACAAGAAGCTTGATCTAGTAATTAATGATGCTAAGTAAATTTCACTTCTTAATTAATTAGCTATTTTTTTAATTATCATTGTTTGATCTCTACTTTCACAATTATTGTATTTATTATATAAAATTGTTGTTTTTGTCATTGAAGGGCTGAGTTAGAGAAAATAAATGACAAATTTGATGTAATAATTGGAGATTTGGCTGATCCAGTTGATGGAGGGCCTTGCTATCAGCTTTACACTAAATCTTTTTATGAAAGAATCCTAAAGCCTAAGCTTAATGATAATGGCATCTTTGTTACTCAGGTACTTAACTAAACATCCTAAAATTTTTAACTTCTTACATTATAATTATATATATTCATAGGTCATGTTTAAAATTTATATTTGAAAAATGTTAAAATTTATAAAAATCTGATCTATCTGATCCATAATTTTCTTCATAAATTAAGACATGAGGTTGAACCCACAAATATATTTTAAATTAGGCTTATATCCTTGAACCCAAAATTTGAAGAAATGTGCTTGTATAATTGTGCAGGCAGGACCAGCAGGCATTTTCACCCACAAGGAGGTCTTCTCCTCTATATACAACACAATTAAACAGGTTTTCAAATGTAAGTATCAAATAATTAAGTGATATAATTATGGTCTTATAATTGATTAACAAGACTAATTAATTTTTATATTTTATATGGGCAGATGTGGTGGCATACAGTGCTCACGTGCCATCTTTTGCTGATACATGGGGATGGGTAATGGTGGGTAAATAAATGCATACAACTTAAATTTTTACATAAGAGTTAATATATAATAAATCTTGTATTTTATTTAATAAAATTATGTGCTAATTAATATCTAAATGTAGGCATCAGATCAACCCTTCTCTATAGACGTTGAAGAGATAGATAGGAGAATTGAAGAAAGAATTGAAGGTGAACTACTTTATTTACATGGAGCTGCATTTCTCTCCTCTGCAACCTTGAATAAGACTGTTTCTCTATCGTAAGTGTTTCTTTCTTTTTTTTTTTTTAATTTAATCCATTGCCTAATACAGTATTATTATTATAACTACTTAATAATTAATTAAGAGTCTTAATTAATTGATTTGTTGGTACAGACTGTTAAATGAGACTCATGTCTACACTGAGGACAATGCAAGATTTATTCCAGGGCATGGACTGGCTTACAGAAATTGAGGCCTCAAGGGGCTGTTAGGGGGAAGTGCTGTTGTATACAGCAAAACAATATATATTTATATTTCAAATGCATTCAAAGAAATCAATCAATTGTTAAAACTGCTTTAGTTTTAGACTATATATTATATTATATATCAGTTTAGCTTATAGGACTCAGTTTGTACACAAAAGCCAAAATCATATGTGAAAGCTTGGGCTATTAACTCCAGGAGTTAGGGTGAGAAAAAATTAAAATTGCTAAAAATTAAATCGAATCGAATTTAATTTACTTTATTCGATTCATTTAATTTAATAATTCAGCTCAGTTTGATTTGACTTTTAATATTATTTTAGTTTATTTGATTTGATTTATATTAAAATAATTTAACAGACCGAATTATATATATATATATTAAAAAAAAAATCGAATTTACTGAATCGTCGTATAAATATTTTAGTTTGATTTATCTTATAATGCATCTCAATTTAATTATCTAAATTTAGGTTCAATTTATTCAATTCTTCTACAATTTGAAAATCAAACAGACGGAATGTTTACTCCTACTAGGAGTCAAAATTTATAGCACTTTTCTAATAGGGTCACTAGAGTTTAATTTGTGTTAATACAATCATCAAACTTTTCTTTTTATTCTAGAAAGGTACTATTAATCTTTATATTTTTCTTGTTCCTATTTTTAATCCCACTCAAAGAATTTAAAAACTCTGAATCCACTCACTCTTAGGCTCTACTATAATTCAGTGTAAGCGTGCTTTTTCTCTCTCTCTCTCTTTTATTTGAGGTAAAATACAAAAAGTTAGTGTTAAGGATCTTTAGATTGTGACCTTATTATAACAAATTAAAGTATAGTGGCAAGATTAGAACTATAATTAGTGTACTTATTGTAACAAATTAAAGTATAATGGCAAGATTAGAACTACAATTAATGAACTTATTGTAACAAATTAAAGTGTAGTGACTAGATTAGAATATAGTGATAAGTTTAATGATCTTCTATATCAATTATCTGGAAAGACAACTTAATATCCATAAGGTGGATGTAGGAATTCCTTCAAAAAAATTATTGAAAGAATAAGACTTCTCGACAAAATGAGTTTTTTCATCCTAGGAGAGGTTGTATATACAATCAAAACTAATAAGATGGACTCAATAAACCATTCCTTAAGATAATATTCTATACTTCATCCAATATTTATTGGCAATTATATGGAGGCCTATTCTTGATAGTAAAATCAAAAATAGTGAAAGGCAGTCTCAAATTCATAGAGACGGGTTTGACATAAATTATTGAGATTGATAGAGACAATTATGTTATGTGTAACCTGATATGCATAAGATTCTATGAAATTCTTGAGGTTTGACTCAAGGATTATTTCAAGCTACATCATCAACACAATCATGGAATGTGATAAGGATGAAAAACTTATTATCCTTATTAGTTATGGGATATTTGTCCTATTATTGTTAGTTGAACCTCAAAAAGTTAATAATAAAAACTTAAAAATTCATTTTAAAATGTACGAAGAAAATAAGATTATTAGCAAAGATATGAGGATTGAACATTTTAAGTCTAGTCTGGAGAAAGCAGTTTATACAAACAACTATGCCCTTCTCAGAGATAGTAGAATATTTATCACCATCTGGTCTAATTATGTTCCTAACCTAAAAGGTGTAGGATGAAAAACAGAAGTGAAAAAGCAAAGAGATAGTTTTTAAGACTAGTGGATATGGATTCTAATCAAGATTTTTAGTCTGAACTCGTGAAGATCTAGGAAAAGGTTGCTATTCACATAGAAAAACACCTTGCAGAGAAGATAGCAAATACCAAGAGCTCAAAGGAGACACGGACATCCCTATCACCAAATTCACAGATAGAGTGACGATTACCTCATCCATGACGATCTCAATGTAAATAATTAAGAAATTGCTTTTTCATATAATGCTACATATAATAAAACACTATATGATAAATTAAATTTGTGGTGCTAAATAAAAGAACGTATCCAGACAATAAGAATCCTTATTTGTTAAGATAAAATTAACTTAATTATTGTCATTGTATATAACTGAAAATAATAGAGGCACCAGTTATATAAGACGATAGGAATCCTTATTTATAAAGATAAGGTTAACTTAATAATTGTCATTGCATATAGCTGAAAAATAGTACTAGAGGCACCAATTATTTATCTACTTTAATTATTGTACTGTATGCTTTAATAATTTTACTTTTGAGCTAACAAACAATATTACAAACACCAACTTTATAAATTCTATATATAATTCTTCATTTGATGAGTTAAAGGAGGATAAATAAAAACATAATTTTTTTTGTCTTTATGTGTAAAACTTCTTCTCCTAATACTTTGTTCTTTAAAATGATTTGATATTCAAGATTGTTTCCGTAAGTTTCCCTAAAAGAGGAAAAAAAAAAAGCAATTATAACTTTCAACCTTTTAAAATATTGCTAGTGATGAGCCTAAAGAAGAGTTCAAGCTATTGCAGAAATTTAGTGGATCATTTCCACTAAAAGTATATATTTTATACATATTTTTTATTTATTAGTAACATTTATACCCTCAAGTAAAACTGCTAATAAAAATTAGCGTAAAGGTCTAGTTATCATACATGCTAGAAAAGAGGAGTTAAGTGTAAATCTTAGACTGTAGAATCATATATTTTTACCTTGTATGAACAAAGGATTAGAGGTATCATCTCTAGTCAAGTTAGGACCAAAAGACTTAATAGGCCTAATATAGAAGATATTGATTCAGGAATTTGAGTTTAATAATTTTCATTGCCTAGAAAGACTGGTATTTTTGTGCATTTATTGGATGAGTAATAATTTTTCTAGTTGCTTTTATCCTGATTGTTATTATCTAAATTATGGTGTAGGAAATGATCCAATAATATGATTATTAAATTTTATTATTGATTGTTTAGACTTTTTAAATAATTTCTTAGAAAAATTTTCTAATAATTTAGAAGAATTGACTATAAAACAAAGGGAATTTTAGGAGTAATTCTTAAGAACAAAGATCCTTTGAGATTTATTGTTAATTCCCTCTAACACAACGCGTACAAGAAGTTGAAAAAAATTAGAAATAAAAAGACACGTTTTAAAAATTTTTAGGAATAACTTTCAGTTTTTTGCTTTCAGTAAGAAAGAGAGAGAGAGTATATACTCGTAATGAATGATATCAGAATCCAGGGGTGAGTGGATTTTGAATTTTTAACTTCTTTGAAAAAAGAAAAGCATTAAGGTTAAAAGTAAGAATAAGAAAAACATAGAGCTGAAAAGTACCTTTATAAAATTAAAAGAAAAGTTTGATGATTGCATTGTTATAAATCAAACTCGAGTTACCCTAATAGAAAAGTGCTGTAAGTTTTGTGACTCCTGGGTTAATTGCCCCTCCATTTTCTATTTATTATTTATTTGGCTTTATATTTAACATTAATACTCATCTGTTTCATAGTACATGTTTTTATTATTATTTGAAAACTTAGTACATTTATTTATTAAGTTCCAATATAGGCAAGTAAGCACATAATTCTATGATAAGAAACCTTCAAGATTCGATATACAACGCATATATTTAGCTTCTCTTAACAGGATCAAAGTTGGCAACTCCAATAACAGCTCCAACAAGAACACCAAGAACAACCCCACCAGCTACTATGCTAAGCAAGAAGTTCTTGAGAGATGGAGTTATGCCAGATCCTGCTGCAGCTTCTGCCACCTCTGGTATCACCATAGAAGCTGTCAATGCAGCTGCTGTTAGCCTTGTCACCGCCTTCTCTTTTATAGAAGCATGCACATCAAGCCGGAGTCTGGACCTTGGTTTGTTGGAGAAAACCGCCTTCGACGACCCGGCAGGCAGCGGTTGAAGTAAGAATTGGGAGTTTAATGGTTGTTTAAGTCCCCTCTGGGTCACTGATTTTAGTGGCATAGCCATTGAAACTAAGGCCATTTGTTGTATACTTGTTCAGCTTTCTTGTTCAGGAGAATTTGGGATAAAGAAATGAAGGTAATAAGGATGAAAGGAGGAGTATAATAAAGATTTTACAGCTGATATGTGAGTTTGATGCGATCCTACGTGGTTAATGTCAATTGGATTGTTAAGATAAGGTTATCTATCTCACTAAGCTTGATTGGATTTGGCATAGAAATGGATTTAAAAGTTTGACAGAGCAATTAACAAGTCAGAGACATGCATTATTGTTCAAGTTAGATTAGACAGTTCTCAAATAAGAAATAGCTCCTTATCCAGTAGGACCACTATACACTATACAGTCCCTTGAAGTAAAATGCCATATAATAGAAACAATCCAACTAGGCCAAGGCATATTTGAAGTCCCTATCTCTGAAGAATCAAGCAGGCTGAGATGTAACAGCTCCTACTAGCATTATCCAAACCAAAAAAAAATCCAAAAAAGCTTAACCTAAATAATAAACCATATAACAACATTTCATGCAACAAGCCATAGAGTTAAAAACCATAAGAAAAACAAAATTTTAGGAACATTTTAAGATAAGTACATTTTATTAGTGCAACAGTTATTTATCTGTTCTACATATTACAAAATTAATGGTCAGATTTGGTAACTGGTACCCATATTGAGGAAAGATGCTTGCCTTTGATGAGATGCATAGAATAGTTCCTCTTACATTCACTAAGCTGACCTGAATCATAGACATCAGTATAGAAATTCAGAACCTATTCAATCAAAATGGAAAAAAAGGATAGTTGTCACATTGCTTGCATTAGGTCAGAGAAAATCAGAATCTTTTTGGAAGTAACATTGAAGCACAAGATGCACTACTAAAATTTCTCCAAAGTGAAGAGTTGGAACAATTCATCAGAACTCAACAAGCTCCTCCTTTGGCCTAAACCAATATAAGATAATCTGTTTGTGTTAAAAGGATCCTATTTTAATAAAAGCTATCATTTCATTTTGAAGCCGATTTTATAAATTGGTTCAGGACCAAAAATATCATTTTGGCATGACTTGTAATCCATGCACCAGTTACTAGCAGCAAAGCACTAGCATTCCCTTCCAGGCAATGACATGGCCATAAAATTATATCAGTTACAATTGTTGCAGGTATCCCAAAACTTCTATGCAACTTGTAACTGACATTTCAGGCATCCCAAAACTTCTATGCAACTTGTAACTGACATTTTAATTCAATGTGCAAGGTTAATTAGTGGCATCATCATTACCTAGAAGGAGATCTTAAAGTAGATGATTCAATTGTCACTAATACCTAAAATACACACCATAATAATGCATTTCCAAAGAAATGACTGAAGTTGTAAATTTAACTAAAGCTAAATAATTTCTTCTTTTATCATTAACCCTTTTTAACTACTTGCAAAAGCATTAGAAAAAGAGGGAATATGGTTCAAAATCCATTGTTCTACAAATGCAAAGAAAGTATATCGCAGTTTAGGCAAAAGAATATGATAGTGTTTTTGTGTCGAAGCCTGTTGATTTTTTTGAATAAACGGTAGGAGATAGTGAAAGAATATGGTGCCGCCTTGGAAGTACATCTCCAATGAAACAAAAATTAAATGTGAACTTTCAAACTACACACAAAGGAAAATTTGATACATTGATATTATAGGTGGAAATTACATTGTTGAACCGCCTTTAATACCAAGGCCTAAGCAAAAAAAAGGGGGAAGAATAGGCACATACTTGTAGATTATAAATGAGCATTGAACAACAATTATCTGCTAGGCACAACTGTTGATTCTGACCCAGTATGGCTGAGATGAATTTGTTGGGGCAGAAGATAGTATTTTATAATTAGCTCTTCAAAAATCTTCTTTATCTCAAGGACCAGTTCAGTTCGCCGTTTGTTCTTCTCTCCAAATTCTTGGAAGTTCATTGTATGATTACAGTAGAGAGCCATTTTTAATTTATTCACATTCTCAATTTCCTTCACCACAACACTGTGGTTGGGATGCCAGTGTTGTGGATTCTTCTCAAGGCACCTGACCAAAGAAGAGTAAACCTTCATAAAAGCACCAACAGAATACACAAATTGTCTTGAAAGAAAAATGGCGTAACATGTATTCAATACTGCTCCTCTTTGCATTTTAGGTTGCTAAATTGAAAAAAAAAAAATCAATATAAATAGTGCATGCATGCTTCTTCTGCCTGACAAGACTGATCCCAGTTTGTTAACACAGGCTTTGTTGGTTTGCAATTGCCAAACAAGATTAAGACCTATAACGCCAGAATTTTTAACCTATTGAGATCCTGCAATTTCACCTATCAAACATGGAATATTAAATTTGGCTTGCTTGTTAATTATTAGACCCACATCCATTTCTCAGAACATTATTTTTCATGATACAGTAACAGCTAAAATCATTAGCCTGAGCACAAGGTTTTTCTACTTTTTGGCTGGGACAGTTCAAAGGATTTAAAATCTGATTTTCTAAGGGAACCACTAGCAAGGAAAGATCACAGTGGTGCTAGTTAGGCATTCTTAATTCAAGACACTGTTCAATTTACCCGGACCTATTTCTAGGATGCACTCAAGGGATAATGGTTCTCAGAATGATATTTAAGTATGAATGAAGCATCCATTGAAACAACCATAAGAACCATCTTGTCCTAATTGCTTATTATATGATGACAGAAGACTAAAGTTACAGTGAACTTACTTCTTAATTTTATCTCTCAGCAACCCAATCTTCTCTGCTGGAGTTGCAAAATCTATTGAGAACTCCACAGAATCACCCATGTCAGAGCTTCTGTTATAGTTGCTAATTGGCCTCGTAGCCAGTACAGAATTTGGATAATATATCTTTTCATTATCAAGCTTCAAGAAGACTGTTGTTAAGATGTTCATTTCCTCGACTAATAACTGTAAAATTTTGAATCAAACAGAGGTCATGAAGATTTCTTTGACTCCAAAAAAGAAAAAGGACAGAAATGAAAAGTAGTGCTCTTTAGAACATACCGGCACACCATCAATAACACAACGATCGCCGACATCAAATGGATGCATCACAAAAACAAATATGATAGCTTCAAATATGGTCTTGCAAGTATTCCCAAACATAAAAGCTGCTACTACGAGCTGTGATGAGAGGACGACAATTACTTTTGTTGTTGCAATTTCCATCAAAAGAAGCCAAATAATAACGGTCACCACAACCACTATTCCTGTCACAAGTTTGTTCAATTGTTTGACAGCAGTTTTGGTGTCACTTAAAGCATGTGCAAGGGTTCTCCGACCCTTGTAAACTTTCACCTGTTAAAAATAACAGAACCAATCATGTAAAAGAAAGAACCTCCTCTTGAGTCAATAGAAGCCTTTGTTTTATCACATAGCCAGGATGGGCTTTGTGCAAAAATGAAGCTCTATCACAATATATCCAGTTTTAATAATACTTAACTGCATAACCACTACAAGCATATCATGATTAAGAAATGCTAATAAGGCGAATTGCCCATCCAAAAAATAAGGCAAAATACATTTTCCTGTATAGAAAGGCAATACCTAGTTATGGTCCCATTGCAGTAGGAAACTGAGAAGGTAAATCTAGAGAAAGTCCTACTCTTATTAAGCTTTTCTTTTTTTCTTTTTTTTTATTGAAACTCTAAGGCCTCCAAGTTGCAACCTCTTGCTTGCAAGCCCAAGACTATTACCATTGCACTATACAAAGACACTGTATCTTTCCTTTGCATGATCATGCAACTGGTAAAAAGGAAAGTGAGGTTTCAGAACTGATTAAAAATTTTTCCTGCAAGTCGTTAAGTGACGGACTAGTTAGGGATCAAAGGCACCCTATTATGCTTCCTTAAATAACAAAAGGGTATAAATATTTCGTAGTTAAGTAGTATATATTTAATGCATATGAATCCTGGCTACAATGGAGGGGAAAAAGAACCTTGTTGTTAAAATCAGACCAGACCGGCCGGTCGAACCAGAAAACCAGGAACCGAACCAAAAATCGGTCCGGTCAGCTCTAAAAATCATATTCTAAAAACCGGTTAAAAAACCAATAAACCAGCCAAATAATCTGTAAACCGATTAAATCAGATCAATTTTTTCGGTTTGAGCAGTTCACAAATTTTTTTCCACTTTTTTTAATTTTTTAATTTTTTTTTAATTTTAATTAAAAATAATAAATATCAAATTATATTTATTTTCATCATATATATAATAAATGTCAAATTATATATATATATATATATATATGTATATCGATTTTTTTTAATTTAATCAATTCGATCTCAATCGAACTTTTGACCATCTGATTCTCTGTTTTTTTTATCAGTTTTTTAACCGGTTCTATTTTAAAAACAATGAAAAAAAAAAAAAAATCTTACCACCCAGTCTGTCAGAGATTTTCTATCAATTTGCCTAGTTTCAGATGCTTCAAACAGCAGAAAAACAAGATCCACCTCCTCCTTAATCATGAACCTTGAGAGGTCCTCCTCATCAATGTACCTATTCATAAAAGAGAGAGTTTAAAGAAAAACCATACAAAGGGAAAAATAACATATGAACACCATAATCATATGGAGATGTAGATTTTCTCACTTCCAGCCAGGCTTGGCAACATTCCTAAACATGTGGTAGGCAGCAGCAGTTGCTTCCATCTCATTGGTAATCTCTGTATCAGTTTGTTCACCCCCTTTACCAACACTTTCATCCATTGTATTAGAGATTGTGGATAGCCCTGAACTGGTGACTGCATCAACCAAAACCTTCATAGTCCAAGAAGAAACCTTTTCTTGCTTCATCTTATGAAGCATTCCCATATCAATGATCTTTTTCTCTTTTTCTTTGCCCTTTTTGGTACTCCTGAAACTCAGTTGACCTGTGCTAGCTGATCTCCCAACCCTCTCAGCCTCCTCTATAAGCGGAGGCCCTGAAAGAGTTTGCATAACATACTGATGAAAAATCGATTCTTGAATTCTATCAAAAAACTTGCTAACATGGAAATTAGATGCTAAAATTTTTAGCAATAAAGTCTTCAGCAGCCATAAAAATGACCCAATAAGAAGTGAAATAAGAGTCCAGGTTACATATTGTAAAATCTTGGTGGCAGTTTTTGATCGCTCCACTCCATTATTGAATAAAAATGCCCAAGCAAGAAGAACCAAACCTATCCAAATAAACACTTGAACACTCTTCTTTAAACCATAAACAAAATAAAGTACCTTCTTCCTAAGCAAAAAATTCCTCTCAATCAAGAAAACAATAAAATGCATAAACCAATTAGTAACTAACAGGCCACAGAATGTTACCATCACAAGCACACACCACTTCCAGAACTCCAAGCCCCAAATCATAGTCTTTTCTAGTTTCTCTATGGTCAAGCCTGCTACTAAACAGCCCACTATACACACAAATGCAACCCACTGAATCACAGTCTTTGCTCTTACTCTCCTATGCTTCTCTTGACTCAAATCAACTTTCTTGACAACCTCCTCCAATTCATCCTCATCATCTGCAGGTCCTCCAGGAGATACCATCAATGGTGTTTTTGGAGTTATAGAATTCGTCCTAATAGTAGAAGAAGACTTGTTATTGGGCGATCCCCGATTAAATGAGTTCCTATGGGGGGAATTCCTACCTATTTGTTCTTGCAGAGTTAAAATATCCTCTTCTAACATAGTATCATCAATAGGGTGTGGCTGTTCTCCAAATCTTGACTTGGGTTTTGAGTACACTGACCTTGCAAATGACTTTCTTCTAGTGAGATTTTCATTGTTGGCGGGGATCTTGGGGGGCTTATTAGGGCTCGGGCTAAACCGAGAAATTTCCGGCGAAGGGGAGGTCATAGTCATGGACAATGATTTTACAAACCCACCAGCATTTGATTCTTTCATGGGTGAATTTGGTCTGCTCTGCCTAGTGTATGAATCATTTGAGGTAGACTCTTTTGGGGTGGAAATGGCATTTGAGGTTTCATCACCTGAAAATGTTATTAGCACTTCCCCTCCTGTATTGGTGGTTTTCTTCTCCACCATGCTTATGTTGCTGCCTTTTTGACCTTTCTCTGTATTGTCCATCAAAACCAGGCACCTGCAGAGATTATTTAGCCTTTACTTACTAAATTAAGTTCCACAAAAAAAAACTACGAACAAAATCCAGATTCCAATTTAAAATAAAGAAAAACAAAAAGAATAGGAAAAAACTGTGCATAAAAATTTTAAAAATAATAAAATAATACAATGGAAGAGAAAGAAATCCAAACTTTATCCAAGAATCGAATAGAGCACTTGATTATTCACAACAATGGCGCAGTTTGGCGCCAAAGTAAACAGAGTTGCAGCAGCAGCTAAAAGCAGGAAAATACTAGTAGAAAAAAAGAACCCTTCAGACTTCAAATGGTACACAAAACAAGAAAGTGGGGAACAGTGGCTGCTGCTTGGCAAAGGAGACAAAAAGTCCAAGAGAGGTTGAAAAGAAGAAAGAAAAATACAAAACAGCCACCAAAAAAACGACTGGAAGAATAAAAAGAAAGAAGGAAATAAAACAGGGGTTGGTACAACAGGACAACAAACACAGATAGTTTAAACAGATACATTTATGATTTATGTGAGAATTATAGATCATAAATCACATGTTATGCCATCATTAAATAGTACTAGGCCACCATTTTCATGTTCTGTCAACCTTGATAAACGCGGTCCTCTTTCTATGTTCTTCTAGAGGGAGCAAAGAGTACATTTGGGAAATGAAAGCTGTTGAAAACAACTTGAAAACTTGAAAAGCCAAGAAATGGGTACAAAAGGTTAAATGGAGTCCATACTTTTTTTACGAATTCATTATTATCGCGTAATATTTAATATTTCGTCTCGTATTGTCCAACACATTATTAATAAAAAATTATTAATTATTTAAATATTAAAAAAAATATAAAACATATAAAATTATATAACAAAAAATAAAACATTAAATAAAATAAAATTTTAAAATTATAATAAAATTTTACTATAATTATTTTAATAATTTAATTGTAAATTTTAATGACACTTAATTAAAATTTTATTAAAAAAGACTATGAAAATATTTTTTTTCAAAATTTATAATTTAATAAATTTTAAACTATAAACTATAAAATTAATACATTAGATAAGAGTTGTAAATAATATGTAAAGTGAAATATCATATAGTAATAAATACATAGATAATAAATTCAGATTTTTCTTCTCTAATGTTAAAAAAAAATTATAAATAATATATTTCATTTTATTTTTAAATAAATATTTAATATTTTCAACTGAATAATTTATGAATTTAACAATACATAATTAAAAATATAAGCTTTGTAAACAAAACTCAAATAATTCATAAGTTTATATATTCCTTATTCATATGAGATTATGATAATAATATAGAAAAAATCACGTAATGTTATACATATTAATTTTATTGATCTTTATTACATCAATATTTTTAAAATAACAAAATTTAAATTTAAATTTGAAAAATAATTTTATTTTCTTTATAATTAATTTGAAAATATTATTATAAGTAGAATTGATATATATAATAAAAGTTAAGTTCAACTTATGTGTAAATAAATTTTTGGCATTCATCAAATACTCTTTTAAAATTTTAGTCATATGATAAGGTAAAGTTTTTTAAAAATTATGCTTTCACAATGTTGGATTTTTATAAGTTTGAATTAAAATTTATACAAATTAATTGATATATTTAATATTTTTATTATCATTCTTTCAGTTGGATTATATATAATAAACTTGATTTATATATTATATTTATATTAATATTCACTTTAGTAATAATAATAATAAGTTGTTTATATTAAAATATTTTAAAAGTATATAAATTAAATAAAAAGACAAAATTCGTGTAAAGCACATAGGCTTATAACTAATTTATTTTTAGGACAAGTTATTATTTTATTTTTAAAATTTAGCATAATTAACTAAAATTTTCATAGAGAAACTAATTAATTTATTCCTTTATTTTAATTATATCATTAAATTTAATCATTCCATTTTTTTTTTTTTAAATTTTTCCATTAAAAATTTAAAAATTAAATTTATTTCTAAAACTCCCTCATTCCCAATCTCAGGATATTTTTCTCCAAAAATTCAAAACCCTTCCTAAATCAACTAACCATAATCTCAAAGCTCTTCCTCTTTGTGCACGCAAACCTCTTTCTTTTCAATCCCATCATCAACCCTATCTCAATCTCTGACCACCATAATCTCAACTGTTCTTATTCATCCTCCAAGTCCTCAATTCATGAAAATTATGACAGAAGTGATGAGTATAAAATCAATGGTAAAAGAATATAACCCTTAAGCACAACAATAGGTTGCAGAAATGAAGAGCAGGAGACTTTGAGAAGGATGATTCAAGATCTGAAAAACAGAGATTGGGATATTAAGTTTAAGCTTATCCCAAGGGAGGCAAATCATTTTGCAGACGCCTTAGCCAAACAAGCTTAAAATTAATTATTTGGGTTGTACAAAGGGGAGCATCCTCTCCAAAGTCTTTTATGTAAAATCTCCAAATAGGTAAGTTTGAAGTTATGTTATAATCCAGATGTAAACTCATTTTAAATTAAAATATATATATATAACCCTTCAAAAAAAAAAAAAAATACAGCCTGTTATGTACATGATGCACAACTATTTCACTCTATTACAATAAATCATGTACTGCACAAGTAATGATAAAATGCCGCCAGCTTTTTCCTTGCTTTTTCATGTTTTCTTAAATGAACGGCGCAGATTCATTTCTTACAATCTAACGGCTAGAATTCTTGAAACATGCATATTGGGAATAATTTTAGTTTATTTTTTTTATGAGCCGTATTTATAAAATATTATTAAATATTAAAATAATATTTTAAAAAATAAATAATATAATATATAAAAAATTAGAATACACGATAAAATAAAAAAGGCTACACTATAAAATTACCTTTTTGACTAAAGCTGAGAGATTGATATATTATTAATAATGATTTCAAAACCGATTAAAGTATCGGCAAAGATGAAGTGTCACAAATTTAATTAAAATTGAATCAATTATATTAAAAAAAAAATTAATATATATATATATATTTATATAATTTAATATTTATTATATATATGATAAAAATAAATATAATTTGATATTTATTATTTTTTATAAAAAATTAAAAAATAAAAAAAAATTTGATCCACTCGAATTAAAAAAATCAAATCAATTTGACCGATTCACCAGTTAACTGATTGATTTATTAATTTTTTAATTAAATTTTGGGGATAAATTTTTGAAAACTGATTGAATCTATTCTTAGTTTAATTTCAATTTTTCTAATTTGACAGACCGATCCTGTCTTGTTTTTACAACTATGATTATTAGCATGTCCTTAAACAAACACAGAAAAAAAAAAAAAAAGTAAAAATGAAATCAGAGGTTTTTTATTCGAAAAGAGGGAGAAAATTTAAAAAAAATAAATGGAAAAGAAAAAAAAAAAGACAAAGATATAAATAAATCACTTAATTATATTAAATTACTTAATTTTGCCTCTTTAATTTGACACTTCACTTTCTTTTTTTTGTATATGCATAAAAAGGTTGTTTTGGTCAGATTTAATTTATTTGTTCAATTTTTTTTGTTAAAAAATTATTAAATAGGATGAAAATAAATTTTTTATATTTATATAAAAATAAATTTATATAAATATATTTTTATTTTAATTATATTTTATATAAATCAAATAAATATACTTTCTTCTTACATAATAATATTTATGATTTATATACCATCTATCTATTGATGTGAAAAGGGTTTAAATTTGTATTTGATTTAACGAGGGGTTGTGAATTTCTGGTCTCCAATGGAGATGGGTTTTGTTTTGTTTGGTTGATTTCAGATTTGATGTATATACTGTGGTGGTGTTGACCAGTTTAATATAATTATGGGACTTATTTATACTTCATAAAAAATAAATAACAAAGTTGCATTTGGTACTTGCGGAGTCCTTTTTATAAATAAATATTAAAACTTTAAATAAATGGATAAATAGATGACACTTACTACTGTCCTACTTATGAGTGATTACTGATAAGTTCCCCATTCCCCAATCACTTGTGTCTGTAATACTGAAATTTAATTTAATGAAAAATAAAAAAATTAATATAATATATACTTTTATATGAAACTTTTGATATTGGTAAAATTAAAATTTGGCAACTACTTGTATTTCATATTAAAACATTAATGTGATATTTGATAAATATTTTTTTTTTCAGAAAAAATAGATATATTTTTATTTTCATATAAATTAAAAAAATTAGCTAATTTAATTAAAATAATAATTTTTATTTTATATTTTTTAGAAATATCCTTTATCTATATTATTAAATAATTATTTTAAAAATAATTATTATTAAATGCTAACTTTTTAAATCAATAAAATGTCATTATTTTTAAAATTTTATTTAATAATAGCTTAATAAATTAAATATTTTATTAAAATTAATATGAATTATTTCTTAATCAAATATTCATATTCCTAATGTGCATGTTTTGTTTAATCCAATAAAACTAATTAATTATTTATTTATAAAAATGCAGTATGATAAAATATTAAATAAAAATATATTAATTGCCCTTTAAAAAAAAATGGATTATAATTTCAAATAAATAAAAGAGAAAAATGAGTTTATCTTTTTGGGACTAAGGAGTAATAACTATAAACCTCATTAATTAATAGAAAGTATGTGAAATTTGTTTAGTTTTTATCATTGAACCTTTCTCGGTGTGTATTCTGCATGGTTATATAAACTATTCAAATTAGTATCATTAAAGATTAATTCAATTGCAACAATTACCATATTTTATTATCTAAACAAATACAAAATGTAACCATAAGGATAGAAATTTTCCTTAGTGATGTAGGATAAAATTAACAATTTTTCATTGGGTTCAAAAGAAAGAAATCTATTATAAATGTGTCTCCTTTGCTTATCATTCAAGTAGAACTCAAATTCTTTCTTCATTGAAGCTTTCAATTCGATCTCAAAAGGCTCAAAATTTCAAATCGCTTGGCTATCAAGGTGGCTTGCCACCCTTATGGGTATATTAAGACACTCCAAGCTGTGCGTAGACCAATACATACATAATGTAACTGTACTTATCAACAGTAGTATGATCTAAACACCTTCAAGGTGTTGTCACTTGTCCACCCACCCTGGTGTGTAGGATATATAACTTGTAAAGGGATAATATAATAATCTCTTGTAAATACAGATGTATAATCTTACTTGCTGTTAGGTAGAAAGTATTTCAGAGAGATCATCCTTTCTTTCATATATAAACTCCTCATTAAAAACAAAATATGTAGTGAAAATTCCCATTCAATTTTTCTACTTCTATATTTCCTCTTTATGGTATCAAAGCCAAAAAAAGCATTAACAAGACAATTAATTCTCAAACCCCACAATTGTTTCTGCTATTGAACATGTTCCTCTTGAACCAAATGAGAAACTCTTACTTCTATAAATGCTGCTACGCAGCTCCCTATTATCCTTCTTGGCATGCACAATTTAAAGCCTTACTCCTTGGCTATGACTTAATGGGGTTTGTTAATGAAGAAACTCATGTCCACCAGAAACCTCTATCGGCACAGGCCATTCTTTATGAATGAGACAAGACTTCCTCATTTTACACGCTATTTTAGCGTCAGTTTCAGAGGTAGTAATTCCTCTCATTGCATCTGCCCAAACATCGCAGGATGCTTGGCAAAAGCTTGCAAAATTATTCGCTAACAAATCACGTTCCCGTGTTATGCATATTAAATAGAAATTAATGTTGTCAAGAGGTTCCAAATCTCTTTCTGATTATCTGGAATCTGCTAAGTCTATTGTGGATGAACTTGATCCGATGATGTTACCATCCGTATTAAAAATTATTCAAATGTTAATTCAATTTTGTATTGTTTTCATTAATTAAATATGATTATATTCATAATTAATTATATGAAATATTTTGAATCATTAATATTAATATTTTTTTTTTATTACAATTGTTATTATCATATCATATTGAGTGGATTTAAACACTCAATGGCTGAGATATTATGACCACGATAGGTTTGGACTTGCGAAGTTTAGATATACACTCAAGTAAATATTTCTCACACAACTAGGCGTGACCAATCAAAAATAAGTTGTTCATGTGAGAGCAATCTAACCATGCCAAACCCTTTAAAAAAATTAGCTATTTTTTCACGTTTAAAAAAAAAAAAACCTACTCGCTGCTCCTATTTAGATGAATGGCGCTGCTGGGACTGATGATTTTGGCTTGTTGAAATAGCAGAACTCGTACTCATACAGTCATTAAGACTCCGGCAGAATCCTCTCGACTGGGTGGTTTTTTCCTTGCTTCGATCAGAGACTGCCTAGGACTAAAAAGATTGGATTTCTTTGGCTAGTTGTTGCCTGCAACAATCATGATTTATAATTAATTTCCTTAATTATGGAAAATGCTAACTAGGTACGTATAGCAAGCGAAAAAAAAAAGGGAAAGCTTAAGACAACATCTAATGATTATTTATAAAGGAGAAAGCTTAATTAGAAGTCAAAAACTTGGGCGAATATTTTAAATAATGTATAGTCGATAATTGACAAATTAATTTTTTAATAAAATAATACAATATTTTCTCAATGTGACTGTAAATTTCAATGGTTATGTCTTCAGTATTTGCCTCCTTTATTAATTTTTATCAATTAATTATATATAATAAACTTTGAATTATATATTTTTTATATTAGCATTTAAAATTATCAAAAAATAATATTTAAATAAAATAATTAATAAATAATAATAATAATAATATAATGTAGATTGAATAAAAAAAAATATTATCAAAATCTGTGTAAAGCACAAACTTACAACTAATTATTAATAAATTCTGATTTAAAATTAAAGTAGGCTTTAAAATTGAGCAATTATGAATTGAAATTCTAATTAGTGTTATGAATTAACAAAAACGAATAACAATTTAATCTGAACTTATTAATTAATAAAAATAAAAATTTGTATAAAATAAATGGTTAAGATTAAATTATTTTTAAAATCTTGAACATGTATAAAAATTTAAAAATAAAAAGTGATAAGGGTGTCATGGGAACTGACCTATCTGCAAAGCAAAAGTAGAAAGAAACAAGTGTAGTGAGGCAATTTTTCTGTTCTTTTCTCTACTCTTTGCCAACTTTTATATATATATATATATATATATATAT